>VUQH01090633.1:3214-20810 GCA_015106775.1 Etroplus canarensis
ATGAAGGAACCATCATCACACTCACCCTGTGATGGAGATGATGCAGCTTCCAGCACCTCCGGGCATCTTCAGTGGCATCATAGTCGCATAGATTACACATATGTTCAAAGCATGTTACTCATAGTTATTAATATGTTTTGGGTACCTCCACGTGTTTCGACGTGAGTAATGTGAGTCTCCGAATGCATTAAGTACCTGCAACAGCTGGTCCTCGTATGTCTTAGAGGAGGAAATGGCAAACATTTGCAAAGCAACACACGCCTCTTCAACCTCTGTGGAAAGTCTGCGGGACACAGGTTTCCTGTGGGCCTGTTGATAGTGTTCCATTGTGTGTCCAGGTAGGTTAATACTGCATCGGCAATGTGCTTGGGATCATTGTCATGCCAATAAGACGCTTTCCAGACGGTATCATGGTGGATCAAAATCTGACCGTATGTCATGGTCCCCTGCCTGCCTGCCTTGGAGCCCTCTCTCTCTCTATCTCTTGCTCTCTCTCTCTTTCCCCTCCTTCTTTGGAGCCTGGGTGGTAAATGCTATGCTTAGTTCCAGGTGCGTTGTGGTGTGGGCGGAGCGAAGCTGCACGCCTGTGGCTGTTTTCCGTCAGAGCTGTATTTAAGCCCTGCAGTCTCCTGAGGACTCCACCAGAGTATAGCTACATGCCAGGCCAAACCCGGACCTCTGTAAGCTTTGTCTGTGACCTGTTCAGATCTGCCTGCCTCTGTTGTCCCAGGACCACCACTCACACCTGGACTCGGATCACCCCGCACTGGAATCGGCCTGACTCACTCTCATGGTTAGCTCTGTTGCTGCACTGCCTGCACTTGTTGGCTGTTACCTTGACAGTCATACTCCTGCTTCCAGCAATAAACCATGTGTTTCTTTTTACACCTGAGTCTGGTCTGCTCTTTGGGTCCAAACCTGGTATAAAAACCTGACACCATACTTTTCTGCGTTCATGATTCCAGCAGTTTTGACTGAAATACAGCACCAAAGCATGACAATGCCTCCACCGTGTTTTACAGATGACTTTAGATCCTTGCTGCTCTCTCCTGACCTCCTCTGTGTATACTGTTGACAATTTAAACTAAGAATTTCAGATCTGAGTGACCTACTGTCACTGATTTTTAGTCCAGTTTTTATGTAATTTGTCATACTTCAGCCTTTCTACACATTTTCCTTTCTTAAGAATGACTTCTTAACAGCCACCCTTCCACTGAGACCATTTTTTGATGAGGCTTTGGCAAAAAAGAAGGTGCAGATCCAACTTGCAGGTTGTATGTCAGGTCTTTGCTGGATTTCGGCATAATTTTTGGCAACCATCAGTTTTTTGGCCGGCAATTTTTTTTCTTTTGTCTTTCATTTGTTTAGTGTACTCAGATTCTTTAAGGACAAAATGCACACCATGCTGAAATATGCCAGATTTTCAGCTCTTTGGGAATTACCTTGCTGGTACAAATATAGAAATTAAAATTATGTTGGCTTTTTTTTTTGATAGGTTGCTAGAAGCAAACTGCCTAAAGATATAATTTAAATTGGTCCTTTGCTAAGTTGTCTGCTATGTGTGGACACAACAATAGTTCATCCCTTGTGTTAGGTACATTTTTTTACGCTTAAATGATTCATAGGGCCCAGACTAGTAGGTGTTTTTGATCATAAAGCCAGACTCGGAGAGGCAACTGCTGGTCCACGTCAGCCCGCAGCATTCTGCAGTGGCAGACAGAGGTGACAGGCACAGGTGGGAGCCATCTCCAGAGAGGGATGGATAGCTGGCAGCCAAATGGAACCTCCGTCGAACCGCCAAAATTAGACCAGGTTAGGAACCTTGGTGATCTGGATGATCCTTCCACAGGAACACCATGACAGCCCTTTCACTTCTTCTGTATCGATGTTGTTGTTCAAAGGCTCATTTTACTTCAACTTGGCCATAGTTATAACACAACTAAACATTCGACCCTGCACAAGAACGGTGAGGGCTGGCTCTGTCCAAGAAACCAAGGGACACTGCACTTCGTCTGGCAGTGACTTCATCATAAACTCATCAGGAAAGTGTTTATTGAGGTCTTGGATTGGGGAAGCCAAAGATGAATTTTTATGACCTTCTGTACAATCTGACTTCCTTTTACAACCAGAATAGCCAGTAGAAATAATGCAGTTTAAGGCACTTTAACACTGGCTTCTCTTTTTAGCCCCAGAAATGATTCCCATGTTTTTCATACAGTCTGTGGTTTCATCTGAGAATTTTTGATTACGTTCAGTAATACTGACTCATTGTTAAAATGCTGCTATTTACGGTTAGCAGCTTTTATTATGCTGGAGCTCTTTAGCTCTCACTATGGCCTAGTTATAGGGACACCCAGACTTGTTATTTCAAAATTCTCCCAAGTGTCTCTTGTCCCTAGAGTGCAAGGCTGCTTCTTTTATCCTTGCAGATGTGAAGCTTTAACGGGCTGAATTTAGAGAAGTCCAGGGGTAAAGTCTGGTCACTGTTGTGCTCACTTTCAACTCTTTCAATGCAGCTGCTAACCCAGAGAGCCATTTCCATGCCAAGGTGGGAGGACTGCAAATTCATCAGGAATGATTGGTGACTCTCTTCAGGGGAACGCCGCCAACTTCTGTCTCTAGATTCTTTATTCAAGTCACTAATTAGGCACTGCTAGGGAGGTTTTATGGCTGCTCCACTGGACCCCTTTGAACTGGGACAATTTAACTTTTGCACACTCCGTTTGTATTTTATAGGACATGACTGATAAAAAAAAATAACAGGAGATAAAAATGAACATACCTGTACTTAAAAGACAATTTATGATAAAACATCAACTCATTAGCTCCTAATTAACATCTGTTTTTAGCTATTTAAAATGACACTGGAGGCAGATTCACCCCTTTTAAATCTTATTGTGTATATTAAATTAGTTATATTTGATTGAAGGCATTAGGACATCCTTAGTAGCATCCTTAACTCACACAGGATGAATGTGAGCTTGTTTTTTGACAAACTGTTGAAGGATTTGTGAGTATACCAATAAGCCACCTCAGCAAACTCTTGAGTAACTGCTTAACATCACTTAAGGTTAGGGTCAGAGGGATGGATTCTGCTGGTCTACAGCAATCTTTAACTAATGCCACAGGTTGTCAGTTGGCTACAGGTCTGGGCTTTGACTAGGCCATTGACTAGGACATTAACACATTTCCCCTTAAACCACTCTAGTGCTGCTTTAGCAGTATGCTTAGGGTCCAGCTTCACATCCCCTGCCCATAAAAAAACATCCCAACAGCATGATGCTGCCACCACCATGCTTCACTGTGGGGATGGTGTTCTTGAACTGATGAAAGGTGGTGGGCTGACACGAGATATAGTGTTTTCCTTGATGGCCAGAAAGTCCAAATTTACTCTAATCTGACCAGAGGACCTTCTTCCATATGTTTGGGGAGTCTCCAACATGCCTTTTGATTAACTCTAAACATGCTTTCTTATTTTTTTTCTGGAAGTAATGGCTTTTTCTTCCATAAAGCCCAGCTCTATGGTTTGTATAGCTCAGAGTAGTCCCGTGAACAGATACAGCAGTCTCCTTTGTGGAACTTTCCAGCTTCTTCAGGGTTTCTTTAGTCTCTTTGTGGCCTCTCTGATTAATGCCCTCCTTGCCCGGTCTGTTTGTTTTTGGTGAACAGCCCCCTCTAGGCAGGTTTGTTGTGGTGCTGTATGGTGGTGGTGCAGTGGGAACTTGGTGTTCCCCACAGAAAGAGCTGGAGGAGGTGACCAGAGAGAAGGTGGTCTGGGCATATATGCTTAGACTGCTGCCCCCAAGATCCAGACCTGGATAAGCAGCAGAATATGGATGGCTGGATGGCTGGATGGATGGATGGATGATACATGGGTGGATTACTGTCATGAGGCTGACAGAGTGAAGATTAATAAATCCCTCTGGAGTCAACGGACGCACCGGTAGCTGCAAGATGCAGCCTGGTTGAGTCTCCGTGTTGAAAGTGCGGGCTGATTGATTGGTTAAGTAAAACCAGACTTAAGATAAATAATTTACACCATGCTTTTCTGGTGAATTTATGCATTTCATGTGCGTTTGGTTCAAGAAGAAGAAAGTAAAAAGAAAAGTGCTTGCAAGAAAAAAATGGTGACACCATTTCACGCCTGCTCTCATTGTTGCCTGGTCTTGCCAAGGCTGAAATGGGTAAAACATTTATTGTGATATTATGGAATTAGCTTTGCTGTTGCTTGCATCAGTTCGTAATCATCCAATTTGCATTTAACAAAAAAAAAGAAAGAACAAAACAAATTGTCGATGGTATCTGTCCTCATACCACCTCAGATGGGGTCACATCAGGTCAGCGTTCATGAAGAAACTGGGGTTTCTGGGGAGTATACGGCTGCCGGGAGCTAGGTGGTTTCAAATGACTCCTCGGTTTTTTGGTCATGTTATTTTCATTTGCGCAAAGCAAACAATGCCATGTCCATCCTCAGTGCACCCAAAAAGTTTTACTGTCACCGTGACACACCTAAGTTTCACATCAAACAAAATGCTTTCGAGCTGGAGCGTTTTAACTGAGGTCAACAGGACCAGAGTTTACTTTATTTTCCATCAGCGTACTTTTAAAACCTGCTCCCTTCGATAAGTGGTCCATGGCTGAATATGAAATACAAAAACACACACAAACACTCAGTGTGTCACATGGAGTTCAGCCACTCTGATGAGTCACATACTCTTTCCGATGCATAAGGTTAGCAAAATACTCACTTTTAGATTGCTAGTGTTTTGTCCATTAAGGCTGAAAAGCATTTTTGGCGGCACAAAGAAGTGTGTTCGCCACTTAAAAAAGAAAAACACTTAACCACGTTGTACAAACTGGTTTGGTGCTTAGAGTGTAAATATGACTGTACACTGCTAAGGATTGCTTCAAAAATGAAACTCCCCATTTTTTAAATTGCACTGATTCATGAACTTCAACAGAAAAACATCATTGGTTTTGGTCTTCAAAAGGCCATGTTTTATGCATTTTCAGGATGGATTTCAGGGCTTGATGCTGGAGTCGTGGAGTCATTCTGTTCACTCACACACACACACACACACACACACACACACACACACACACTTATTTATTTATTTATTTTCTAAATTCCCACAATTCCACTCACTGGTGCAGATTGGAGCTCAATAACCCAGAAACAACTCGATCAAGATGGATCCTACTGGCTGTCTTGATAGGAAGTTTTAACACAAAAAAAAATCCAAGACAGAACAATCAACCAACATGAAGTAGTTTGCACACACTGCAGGAAGGAGGTTTTTGTTTCACCAAAGCTACTCAATCTTTAAGTGCATCCAACTTCATGGGAACAGTTATGGGAATGCCCTTTTATGTTCTAGCATGACTGTGCCCCTTTTCACAAAGAAACCGTGGTTTTAATTAGTTTGGTGTAGAAGAACTTGACTGGCCAGCACAGAGCCCTGACCTCAGCCCCATCAAACACCTTCAGGTTTACATAGAACAGGCTGCGAGCCAGGCCCTCTCATCCGACATTCGCGTCTGACCCTCACAAATGCTCTTCTGGATGAATGTGCAAAAATTCCCACAGACACACTCTAAAATCTCTAAGCTTGTATTAAACCTTCCCAGAAAAGTGGAAGTACTACCTATTAATGTCCATGGATTTAGAATGGAATCTCATAAAAGCTCCTGTAGGTGTAATGTGTAGATGGCCCAATATTTTTGTCCATAAAGTTTATGTTCATTGATGGAAGTGTGTTTTCACTCCTCGCTTTCTTAAAAAATGATAATTAAATGCATCAAATTAGCTAACTTATCTAGCTATATACGGTGTATTGTTTCCACGCATATACTGACAAAACCGGTTTTGTCAGTATATGCGTGGAAACAAGCACGAGCAGCACGAGCAGAGAGAGTCAATAAACACCTGAGAACTTGCGTCTTCAACACATTTTACATCAACATGAACCACAAGTTCTAACCTGTGATTCCCGCAGTGAATGACCGTTATGTTGGATTGATTTTTCGATCACGGCAGCAGCAGTGCCATCAGTCGCAGAGCCAATGGGCTGTGAGAGTAACATTTCTTCAGAGATGCCCTGCATGTCAAAGCTTGTTCACTGCAGTCCATGTAGTTAAAATCAGGAGCTGTAGATCTCACCTTTAGATGAGCGAGACGCTAACGCATCAGTGGACCTGCACAGTCACCACACATACAGCAAACATACCTGAAACCCCGACATCATCTCATTGGTTAAAACTGGTCGTAAAACTGGTCGTGATACTGCAAAAACTGAACTACAGGCAATATTTCCACGTAGAATAGAGGTTGGGTCAGACTGTCTTTTACAATGTGAGAAATTTAGAGCAGATAATCGCAACAAATGAATTAAATGCGTTTTTCTTTTCCATGATAACTAATCTGGTTAGTGCGCGGTTGTGAACAGACATTCATATAGCATTTTTCCCACATACGCCGACTACTTTTACCGTAGCCTGTTTTTTAATCTTCATAGTTATGGACATGTAAATTCTGCCTGATTTGTTTCGCTGTGAATTTAATGCCTCAGACTGTTAGAATCATCGCCGCGATGTCCCCAATGTCAGCAGTGTAACCCCCAGGGTCGCTGCAGTTTCAGTGTAAAAATCGTGCAACTCAATAGGATAAAAAATGGGCATCAAAATGGGAGGTTACAAGTTCAAACCACCTGTAGGGAGATGTTTTCTTTCCTCCTGCTCATACTTTCATGAGCTTTATTCCAATCGATAAAGAGAAAGTAGAAAGTGATTATTTATCACAAAGTTTCTCCTGCTCAAAAGTCTAATGACATCGAGGCAACATTCAACAACTGCCTCCACTGAATGTTGAGATAACGTCCCTGACATCAGTTCAACTTTCATTTTGGAATTATTTTTCAACCAGGACTGGATGTTGACATAAAACTGCCAGGCAACAGTTCCACTCTGAAATGTTTGCTGAGATGGAGCGATCCTTCCTCAGGTTTATTGATTGAAATCTTTTACAAATTTCACTTCTTCCAGTCAAGTCTTGTTTATCAAGATTTTTGTCATCAAAATTGTCATTGAAACTCAAATGGATTTGTTTTGTCTCACAGAAACCTGTTTACAGCAGGAAGAATACTTTGCTTTATGTGAATAAACTCCCCCGAGTCAGACTAACTGTCAGAATCGCCGAAGCACAGGCCGAGGAGGAGGAGGAGTGGCAGCAATCTTTAACTCTAGTTTACTGATCAACCAAATACCTAGACAGCGTTATAATGCATTTGATCACCCTGACTGGAAAACTCATACGAATTCTCTGACTTTTTATCCAATTTAGTGCTCAGTTCAGATTTCTCAGTAACATTTGAGTTTATAGTAATGGACTGCACAGCACTGGGGAATAAGTTTCACCAAAGCAGATTTTTATTAGAAAGTGCTGTGACTAAATTTAAGGAAATGATTCATGCATCATCATTATTTCCTTCAGTGTCATGTGCCAACACAATGCAGGGCAGCTACCTAAACTTTATTCCCACAGAGGTTGATTTATTACGTTAATAGTCTCTCAACCTCACTATGTACGACTTTAGATACTGTGGTTCCTCTGAGAAAGAAAGCAACAAATCAGAAAGGATTGACTCCCTGTTTAATTCACAAACACACATCTTAAGGCAGGTAACCCATAAACTGGAGAGGAAATGGCATTCCAGAAATTTAGAACACCTTCATCTGGCCTGTTGAAATAATTTCTTAATCTGGAAAAAGCCCTTTCTAAAGCTAGGACATTTTAGGAATAGGAATAATCCCAGGTTTCTTTTCAGCACTGTAGCCAGGCTGACAAAGAGTCAGACCTCTGTTGAGCTATGTATTCCTATAGCTCTCATGAGTGATTAATTCATGACTTTCTTTACACATAACATTGTATCCACTGGATAAATATTATTCATACTTTACCCACAGATGTTCTACGAATATGGCACATCCTAATGGACAGCTTCTCTCCTGTTGACCTCTCTAAACTAACCTCAGTAATTACTTCCTCCAAACTATCAACATGCCTGTTAGATCCCATCCCTAGAGGACTGTTCAAAGACTTCTTGCCATTGATCATTGCTTCAGTTTTGAATTTGATCAATTTATTATTATTAACAGGCAGTGTCCCCGGTAGTGTGGTGGTTTACACATTCACCTCACACGTGAAAGGTCCCTGGTTCGATGCAAGGTGGGGACACAAGCCCCTCTCACCATGGAGGATTGTATCAGGAAGGGCATTTGGTGTAAAACCTCTGCCAAATTACCAATGCAGATTAATCTGTTGTGGCGACCCCTTGGTGGAGAATACAAGGGAGCAGCCGAAAGGCACATTATCATTATTATCGGGCTATGTACCACAGGCTTTAAAAGTGGCTGGAATTAAACCACTACTTAAGCAGCGTTTGCATCATCCAGCTGTCTTAGCTAAAAGACTGATTTCCAACCTTGCTTTCATTCAGAAATTCTTGAAAGAGTTGTTTCAGAACAACTGTGTGATCACTTGCAAAGGAATGGTTTTTTTGAAGAGTTCCAGCCAGGATTCTGAGACCATTAAAGCACAAACAGCATTAGTGAAGGTTGTCTACTAATGGCTTCTGACAGTGAACTCGTCTCTGCTGTGCTTGTTCTCCTAGATCTCAGCGCAGCAGTTGACCATAACATTTTACTACAGAGGCTACAATACTCCGTTGGTATTAAAGGGAACGCATTATGCTAGTTTGAATCCTATTTATTTGACAGATTCCAACTTGTGTATGAAGCCAGAACACACAAATCAATTAGTTAAACTACAGGCATGTCTTGAAGACATAAAGACCTGGATGGCCTGTCTTTTCTACTTATAAAGTCAGACAAACTGAGGTTATTGTATTTGGCCCTAAAAACCTCAGAAACACTCTTTCTAACCAGATACTTACTCTGGATGGTGACAGTGTGAGGAATCTTGGAGTCATTTTTGACCAGGATATGTCCTTTAATGCTCACATTAAACAGAACTGAAAAACTAGTTCATGCATTTATTATTTATAGGCTTACAGTAAATGTATCTTCGACTCCTCCCATGTATTATCCCCAAGGGGGTCGCCACAGCAGATTAATCTGCATTAGTAATTTGGCAAAGGTTGATGCAACCCTCCATGGTGAGAGGGGCTTGTGTCCCCACCTGGAATCGAACCAGGGACCTTTCACTTGTAAGGCAAATGTGTAAACCACTAGACTTCTAGGCTTGATTATTGTAATTCGTTGCTTCCTGGTTGTTCTAAAAGCTCCATAAAAAAACCTTCAGTTGATCCAAAATGCTGCAGTGAGAGTACTGTCAAGAACTAGAAGGAGAAATCACATTTCCCCTGTACTGTTTTCTCTTCATTGTCTCCTCCCCTCACCCATGGTCGAGGCAGATTGCTGCCCCCCTGAGCCTGGTTCTGCTGGAGGTCGCTTCCTCTAAAAAGAACATTCTTTATTCCCACAGTCACCAAGTGCTTGCTCCTGTGGAATCGTCTGATTGTTGGGGTTTTCCCTATATAACTGTGTTACAGTGTGAAGCAGCTTTTGTTGTGAATTGGCGCTATATAAATAAAACTGAACTGAATTAATTGTCCAGCCCTAATGTCACATGCATCACTTGTTAGAGGACAGACCCACTACCCAGAAATAGTAATGAAGCAGGTTGTAGCATGATAATAAATTATCTATCCAAGACTCTGTTGGTGTGCTGTTTTTTTGACAGATCACATGGTGCTTCAATAACCCTATAGCATTTGTGAGGTGATTAAACTTTTGCATTGGCACAGTTTTTTCCATTTCAGGTCAGCTGAGGTTAGCACCAACTTAAAGCCCTTTTGGACTTTACTTGACCCTTCGCAGCTGTGATTCTGAGTGGTGGCTTTATAACATGATTTGACATTTGGATGGAAAGGGCTAATGAGGCTGCAGCAGTTTAGTCAGAGTTGTTCCAGGAAAGCTTACGAGCACTCACCTCTCTTCTGTCCCCGCTGACCTCCTTCTGGCACCCCCTCTGCCTCCTATTGAATATTTCAGGTTAACACTAATGAAGGGAAGCTATCTGTCTTTCACTGCAGCAGGAGCTTTAAATAGAACTGGAACATCAGTGCTCACACTCCCACAGCTCTGTCTCTGTGTTAACTTCACCAAATGGCCTGGCATCGTTCTAGCACACTGAGAAATGAATGGGATTATTGGGCACATAAAATCTGCCAAACATCAGACTGATGATGACACGAACTGCAGGATCAAAACAACAAGCCAAAGGGGGGAAACATGCCCCCGAGAGGTGTCAGCTCCTGATGAATCGAGCTCAAACCAGGTGAATGTGTGTCAAAACGAAGCCTGGCTTTGTTGTATTCCTGAACTGCTGTGCATAATTAAACAGATTCATATTCATTACCAGATTTTTTCACAGCTTAGTGAAATATTTTCATCAATGTGAGGATCAGTCTGGAGAACTGACATCTGAGTCTGTTAGGTCTCGTAGAAATACAGATGGACTGGTACTTATATCGTGTATGGGCCAAGACGGCGGCACGACAGTAGCATGCAGCCACTCCGGATCCAAGGTGGTGCTTGTACCACTGTGATTGCCCCTGTTTTGACCCAGTTTTGACCCGGTATTCGGGTGTTCGGGTGTGTGGACACCGGGACGACGGTGTTCGTGTTCGAAAGTCGGAGGTTCGAGGACAACCAGATGGCGTCGTAGCTCCATAGCTCCATAGCTCTGTCCACAGACGAGGCTAACTGGCGATCCGGCGGCGTTGTTTTTCATGACCTGCCGGGCAGCGTCCGGGAGACCAAAGTTTTTGGGTTCTGGGGGGAGCATCGTTGCAGGGCTGATGCTGCAGCTCGGCGGTTTCTGGGGCTTGCTGTGTGGACTGGGCCTTCAGTCCTCGGCGTCGCCTGATATGGCCAGGGAAGAGGACATCGCGGGCGGGGTTTTGTGCTGGGCCGGAGGCAGGCCCTGGCCAGCCGGCATTACCCTTGTATGGGGCACCGGGTCCTGGGGGAATGCTATTTCATTTCACTGTGTATTTATATGTAGTTGAAATGACAATAAAGCAATCCAATCCAATGTAGCGCTTCTCCAATGAGTGATCAAAGCACTTTTTACCACTAGCCTCATTTACCCAGCACTTTTAATTATCATGCATACGTTCACACTGAGAACAATTTAGGGTTCAGTGTCTTGCCCAAAGGCACTTCAGCACGTAGACTGCACCAGTTCTTCTGGTTTAGAAGACAACCCTCTCTATCTCCTAGGCCACGCAACGCAATGCAATAGACTTGTTTCATTAATGGTGAAATACGGCCTTTCCTCTGAGGATTATACAAATGAGACAAATCCACGTGTTCTCATCCCAGGGTGTCCAATACTTCTATTCTCCTGCCCCTGGTGTCTCTAATTTATGATGCATCTCCCGCAGCAGTCGGAGCTACGAAATGCCTCTGTGGAGCATCTGCCTGCTCGCTCTCTCCCTCGCTCCTTCCTTCTCAGCGTTGCAGGCTGGCTGTGGAAGCTGGTGTTGGAGATGTGGCATTTGTTAGTTGCAGCTGGTCTGAAGATCACACCTGTTGGCCACTGGGTGCCATCACATGCAGTGTTTAAGTGTTTTACCAGGCTTTAAACACGGTTTTTAATTCTGTGAACTTGGACGTTTTCACAGGCCGCTTGCTTTGGGAGCCAGCTTTGATGCCCAAAGGTTTTTGGCGTTTTTTGTGTTGCCTTCATTTTTCACCTCCACAGGTTGCCTCCCTATCCAAGATCCAGCAATTAGCATGACCCAGACAGATCATACATATATTAAAGCACTGCATGAATGGGTGAATGAGGCTTAGAGTAAAAAGTGCTTTGTGTGTTTAGGTAGACTACAAACGTGCTATATAATTACCAGTCTATTAGTCATGTAATATGCAACACCATTTGTAATAATACTTTAATAAGTACACTATGAGTTCAGCAATGTTGGACCACACCTTTTAATCACTGAACTCACTTGTTTCATTCACTCCCATTGTTGCAGGTGTATGAAAGCAAGCAGCCAGACATGCAGTCTGCTTTTACAAACATCTGTGACAGAATGGATCATTCTGAAGCCACTGTTGCACCAAGTCAACTGGTGAAATTTCTCTCCTCCTACATGATGCATCATCGGCTGTAAGGAGCATTAGTGCAAATTGGAAGGAACCACAGTAGCTCATCCATACTGTGCCAAACAAGCTAAAGTTACAAAACGGGGTGCTGAGGTGCATAGTGAGTAAAAGTCGCCAGCGCTCTGCTGATTCAGTAACCACGGAGTTCCAAACCTCCTCTAGCATTAACAGTAGCATAAAAACTGTGCACCGGGAGATTCATGGTATGAGTTACCATGGCAGCCTTGCTTCACCAGTGTTGGATGGAGCGGCTTTGGTGAATGCCAGGAGAACGTTACCTGTCTGACTGCACTGTGCCAGCTGTAAAGTTTGGTGGAGGAGGAATGATGCTATGGGGTTGTTTTTCTAGGATTGGCTGGGTCTATTTGTTCCACTGAAGGGAAATCTTAATGCTTCAGCTTACCAAAGCATATCGGGCAATTCGATGCTTCCGACTTTGTGGGAACAGTTGGGGGAAGGCCCCTTTCTGTTCCAGCATGACTGTGCTCCATTGCACAAGGCAAGGCCCATAAAGGCATGCTTGGATGAGTTTGGTGTGGAAGAACTTGACTGGCCTGCGCAGAGCCCTGGCCTCAACCCCACTGAACACCTTTGGGATGAACTAGAATAGAGATTGCAAGGTGAGGAGCTGATCTGGTAAATTACATGTTGTTTGTCCTGGTCTCTACATCATACAGGTCAACTGTCACTCACAAATTTCTGAGAGACAGCCCTCTGGATGACCTGCACTGCCCTCCACCTGAGCTGCCAGCTCTATCCGGAGATCACACACATTCACCCACACACAGAAGAGTTTGCTCCTATAAATGAACTGATGATGATCGTCTGTGTGTAGAAATTAGTGCAGTGTTTCTTAGCTCACCCACAGAACTTTCCTCATATTTCATAGTCATGTTTGACCTAAAAAAAACTCTCCAACACACAAGCCTTTGTCAGCAAGAGGACTATTTCACTTTTTCACAACATAAAAACTTACATGATGAAGCTTTTGTGTATACTGAAAGCTATAAAGTATCCACTAAAGAGAACACTCATTAAAAAAAGGTTTACAATCATTTTTAGTCTAGTTTTGTTCCCTATTTTTCATCCTCTTGTTTTAGTTCAATAAAATAAATGCTGCATTTTTGCTTGAGCACAAATGATCCTGGTTAGAATCCTACGCATTCAATGTGGAGCTTAGAAAGCCCTCTACAGTGAAGTAGTCAACCCAGGATGAGTCAGTGTTCATTTTAAATCCTGTCACTGTCCAAAACATACATCCTCTTTCTTAGTCTCCTTCCCCCCCTGCTTCTTTCTGCCTCCAGAGAGATGGTAAAAGTCTTCAGTAGTGCTTCGTATCCAACTGAGAGACAAGTTAAAGAGACAGACAGACAGACACCCTGAGGATTACCAGCCGGCGGAGATAAAGGCGGGCAGAGCAGAAGAGATGGCAAGGCTGCAACAGATTTCCAGATAGAAAAAGTGTAAAGATTATTAAAAGAGAAGCCTTAAAAGTTCAAACGCAGTTTTAATGTCCAAGAAAGGTTCGAGCTGAGAGGCGGTCGTTTCATCGTTTTCGTGCTGTGTGTTGTACTGCAGCTGCAGATTCACATTTTAATATCCACTGTAATGCTTTCAGCTGATGCTCAGGTTTACAGCTGACAGGTTACTGCAAATTCAGTCAGTGGGGAGATGACATTTTGGTTCCACCAGATCCAACCAAATCAAACAGATGAAAACGAAAGCTAAGCCATTATGATGCAGAACGTATTCTCAAGCTTTATTTGTGTGTGTGTGTGTGTGTGTGTGTGTGTGTGTGTGGTGAGCACTCTGGGCTACGCTGCTATTTATAACTGACATTGGCAGACTTGCATGAGGACACTGAGCTGCGTGATGACAGACTTTTAAGACAGAGTGAGAAAGAGGAGGAGAAGAGATGAACTGTACCCTGCATTTCTACTTTACACGTCCACATAGTGCACACTGTTAGCTCCTGTGTTTGTACAGCATTTTGTACTAAATATCATACATAATATGGAAGAGCTGCTGTACACTGCAGCCCCTCAGGCTAACAGTCTCCCACATGCCAGTATTTTGAGGCTTTAGAAATGCATTCACTGATGGGCCAGCTAAGAAATTTGGCTTGGGATTATGACTTACTGGTAACAAACAATTTAAAGCATGCAGCAACAGATTAGATTGACAAAACATGTGGTCGTGTGAAACAGAAAGTTTTCACAGGACTCCGTGCAGAGCTGTGAAAACCTGAGTACGCCCCTCCATTGGAATGAAGAGGGTCAGTATCAGCCAGATTCTGCTAATCAAATGCATCGATTAACTGATCTTCAGCCAGTGTGGGCACCTCTATGAAGGCAGAAGTTTGGGCAGTCTGCTGGTCTGGAGCATTCAGGTGTGCAGCCACATTCTTCCCAGGCGTGGCATTGTGTTGCAAATCCAGCCCCAAGATCAGACTATGCAATGCTCAGACCTGCATCTTAGACTCTACAGGCCTCTGCTAGCATGTTAAATGTTAAAATTCATGACAGTACACTTAGAAAAAGACTGAATACATGTGGCTTGTTTGGAAGGTTTGCCAGGAGAAAAGCCTCTTCTCAATACAAAGGACATGGCGGCATGGCTCAGGTTTGGAAAGTTGTGTCTTTACAAACTACAAGACTTCTATGTCCTTTGGACAGGCAAAACCAAAGTGGAGAGGTTGACCAAACTAAACACACCATATCAGCATAAACAGCTCATATCAACTGTCGAGCATGAGGGCGGAGGGGTGATGATTTGGGCTTGTTTCGCAGCCACAGGAGCTGAGCAGGAATTGAGTTAATCATGAACTCCTCTGTATACCAAATTAAGCTTGGCTGAAATGGGGTCAAATAGCAGGACAAGGATTCCAAGCACAGCGGCAAAGGTGTTGCAATGGTCTAGTCAATGTCCAGACCTCAACCCAGTTGAAACGCTGTGATAGGATCTTAATAGACCTGTGTATTATTAAGTGTAGGCAAACCTCAATGAACTGAATCAATGCTGTGAAGAACAGTGGGCCAAATTTCCTTCACAACGACTGATAAAGCCATACAGAAAACCATTACTTTAAGTTATGGCTGCTAAAGATGGTACCAGAGATTACTGAAACATGGGGTGCACTTAGTTTTCACAGGAGCAATTGGATTCCTATGAAAACTGTGTTTTTCAAATGATTATGCACTTCCATCTAGGTGATGTCTCTTCTCTGTACATCTTTCAAACAGGTCGGGGACAAAGTTGTAAAGAGATACAAAACGAGGTTGGGTTTTAAAAAATAAATGAAACTTTGAAAATCACACAGAGCAGCATTTAATCCATCACAAAATAGAAATCAGAATTCTTTATTAATCCCAGGGGGGAAATTGCTTGAAATGAAAGAATATTGCATAAATATGGCACCACAACAACCTGCCTATAGAGGGCCATCCACCAAAATTCACAGACCAAGCAAGGAGGGCATTACCTCTCTGATTAACCCTGAAGTATCTGTCCACATCACCACTATAAGCCGTACACTTTTACACGTCTTGGCCATCAAGGAAAACACTATGTCTGGTGTCAACCCACCACCTCTCATCACCCCAAGAACACCATAGCATGCATGGTGGTGGCAGCGTCATGCTGTGGGTATGTTTTTCATGGGCAGGAACTGGGAAACTGGTCACACTTGAAGGAATGATGCACAGTGCTAAATTCTTCGGTAATTCTTGAGGCAAACCTGTTTCAGTCTTCCAGGGATTTGGGACTGGGGTAGAGGTTCACCTTCCAGCTGGACAATGACCTTAAGTATACTGCTACAGCAACACTGGAGTGGTTTAAGAGGAAACTTGTGCTGAAATGGCCAAGTCAAAGCCCAGACCTCAATCCAACTGAGAATCTATGGCATAACTTAAAGATTGTTGTACACCAGCAGAACCCATCCAACCTGAAGGAGCTGGAGCAGTTTAGCTATGAAGAATGGGCAAAAATCCCATTGGGTGGATGTACCAAGCTCATAGAGACTTGCAGCTGGAACTGGTACAATATTGCATTTTTTATTTCATGTCACCAGTTTAGACTATTTTGTGTAGGTCCATTACATAAAATATAAAAAAAAAAAATCCATTTAAATTTCATGTTGCAATGCAAAAAATAGGGAAAATGCTAAGGGGGTGAACACTTTTGCAAGCCACTGTAGCTTACTCCTAATAAATCTTTTCAATCTTGTTAATTCTCTTATGTACCACCGCCAAGGCTTCACGCTCGACTGTAACACCTGTGAGAACAGATACACTAATCGCATTACTGGAGATAAAAGAATTTTACCTCCTAAACAGTGCCTCAGTTTACGATTGGAAACTGAAGAGGCATCTGGGCCTTTAAATGACAAATTATGTGAGACATAAAAAGCTAATTGTTTCATATTTGCAACCTGCATGTATTTGCACTGTTCAGTCTTACCTCTCTAACTGAAATGGAAAAGCCTACACCTGGTATAAAGGAAGTAAAAAAGGAGAGCGATGCGCATTCATCAGGCAGCAAGAAACATCACTGAACATTCAAGTTAAAGTGTAAAGCTCTCACCACGGTCCAGGGCCCCCAGGAAGCAGGTTCAACAAACGCTGAGCGTAATCATAAACTCTGACCAACATTATGTAATGACGGCCAGTGAAACCAAACTCATCAACCCTCTGAGGGCTCAAAATCACACCAACAAAGTTTCTCAAGTCTTCCAGTACCAGTCAAAAAAAACTGAAGAAACTTGGCAATGAAAGACCTCACTTTAGAAAGAAAAACACAGTTTTAATCTATTGTAAGATGAAATTGATAAACTAAAGCTGAAGCTGGAATTATGTCTTATTCTACAAATTTTACATTTGATTTCTAAATCTAATTAACAGGGACAAAATACAGGTGATACCAACTAAAGGTAAACATATGGATCAGACACAGTTTACTGAGGGTCCTGTGGTTACAGAAAGACCCACACAGGCTGGTTTATGGTATTTCAGTGAGTGAACATATTGGTGTCATGGTGGATGCCTGCAGACCCAAAAGCAGACTGGCACAGATGTAAAGGACAAGATCCAAAGTCACACTGTTCCCAGAGATCACGAGGACTGCAGAGGGGTCAGTCCAGCAGAGGGATCCAGAGGTAAGTCCTGTTTCCTTGGTGGACGGCTTAAGTCCAGCAACTAGTCTAGTGAGGGGTGTAGTGAGCTTATCCTGGTGGGCGTCTCGTTCAGGCTAGAGGAGCAACGGAGAAGCGGGTAAGTTCATGGCGCAAAACACGAAGCGGCAAGACAAGGGCCCGTCTGTTAGATCTCTTTTCTGGCCCATTTTGCCTGAGGAAAAGAAGCTGCACCTGATATAGGGTGTTGAGGTGGGGGTGGGATTACATCAG
>VUQH01090634.1:0-10541 GCA_015106775.1 Etroplus canarensis
TAAAGGGCTCAGTTTGCATGGTAAATGTTTAATTTCATAGGACAAATGGAAAAAGACTGAACAAGTATGGCTTGTTTGGAAGGGTTGCCAGGAGAAAGGCTCTTCTCTCAAAAATGAACATGGAAGCACAGCTTAGGTTTGCAAGGTTGCATCTAAGACTTCTGGAACAAAGTCCTTTGGACGAACAAGACCAAAGTGGACATGTTTGGCCATAATGCACAATGCCTCATATGGAAAAAAAAACAAACAGGATATGAGCAAAAAAACCTCATTCTAACTGCCAAGCACCATGGTGGAGGGGTGATGATTTGGACTTGTTTTACAGCCACAGGACCTGGGCGCATTGCAGTCACTTAGTCAACCATGAACTCGTCTGTCATTCATTCATCATTCACTCATCTTCTTCCGCTGATCCAATTCAGGGTTTCAGGGTGCACTGGAGCCTATCCCAGCTGTCATAGGGTGAAAGGCAGGGTACACCCTGGACAGGTCGCCAGTCTGTCACAGAACCAACGTAGAGAGACGGACAACCATTCACGTGCACATTCATACCCGCAGTCAGTTTTGAATTGCCAATTAACCTAGCCCACTTGGCATGTCTTTAGACTGTGGGAGGAACCTGGAGCACCCGGAGAGAACGCACGCAAGCACGATGAGAACATGCAAACTCCACATAGAAGGGCCTAGGGTAGCCAGCTGTTGGATTTGTAACACCTTACCACTGTGCTGTCTGAATTCCTCTGAATACCAAAGTATTCTGGAGTCAAATGTGAGGCCATCTATCTGACAGAGGAAGCTTGGCCAAAATTGGGTCATGCAACAGGAGAATGATCCCAACCACAGCAGCAAATCTACAAAAAAATAAATAAAAATAAAGGATCAACATCCGATGGCCCACTTAAAGACCAGACCTCAACCTGATCGAAATGTTGTGGCAGGACATTAAGAGAGCTGTGCATAAACAAATGCTTGCAAACCTCAGTGAACTTAAGCAACATTGTAAAGAAGAAAGGGCCAGAATTCCTTCACAACAACATAAGAAACAGATATAGTCACAAAATTGTTTTAAGTTATTAATGCCTAAAGTGATTCTACAAACGATCAAATCATGGGGTGCACTTAGTTTTTCATAAGAATCCATAAATCACTTAGAAAACTTTCTTTTTCACAGGACCTTATATATAAAAACAACAACTTTTCTAAAAGAAAAACATCAGATGGTTTAGTGTGAGGCATTGTATTTTTTAGCTATATTTACCAACCTCGGAAACTGATGAGGACACACAGACTTGACCTAAACCCCAAGTATAAGTTTGCTGGATGGAATCCACTTGACTTTAAACCACAAGTGACATAATGTGCTTGTTGAATATATTTAGAATTGTCCAGTGTTGTGCACACTTGCTGTAAATCTTACATTGAGCTATTGTTGATATTGCTGAGTTTACAAAATTGCACTTCGTTCTATCACCATTTTTCCCTAGAACTCCATTCTCAAAGTTCAAGAAAGTACACTCCCACTTCAAGTCTCCTGTAAGTAGCTCCCCTGTCTTCCTTACAACACACACACGCATACACACAATCATGTGTACCATGCCAGACATGTGTTACTCTGATATTATTATCACAGCTTCAAGCCCTCAAAAGTGCTAAAGTCAGTCCTGCAGAGGAGGTGGCGGAGCTAGAGAGGAGACTGGAGCAGCTGGATACAGAGATAGCACAGCTGGAGGCTGAGTAAGTACAGCTGTGTTTTTCTTGCTGTATTTCTGTCTTGAGGTCCAGCTTGAATGGTATGGGTAGTGATAGTTGGGTGTAACATTTGGTAAGAATTCAATTGTAATGATCTGACCTCTTCCTTCTGAACATACCAGTTTTGCCTACTTTTGAGTTGTTTCTATTTGTGTGCACAAACGTGTGTGCATGTGTGTGTGTTTAGGGGATACAGGGTGGAGGAGCTGGAGCATCACATTGATAAGCTGCATGAATACAATGACATCAAAGACATTGGACAATCACTCCTGGGTCGCATTGGTAAGAGAAATTTAATTAAAAGGCAAAATTGAATCTTTCTATGTATGTATATCAGCTGATCTGAAGGTGCTCGTGTTTCAAAATGAAATACTTACTTTTTAATATACAGTGCATTTCTATCATCACAAACTGCCAGTAAGTTAGTTCTAAGGAACTAACACTACTGTGTTTCCCAAACTGATGCACACAGCTTTTTTCTGGCATGGCTCCTGCACGCACACACAATAAATCTGCTTTACTAAACGCTGTACTGAAACCTCAAGTTTTTAGCCTCAGGTTGAATGTAATTGGCTTTCAGCCTAACCATTCTAACTCTAGTGTTGTAATGTAGCGGCAGGGGCCTAATATTTCCTTCAAGTTGACTGATGTGTGGAAAATATATGTTTTCAAAGCAAAATAAATCAACCACAAAATACATTAAAAAAACACGCTTAGTCTGCTCAGTGTGGCACAATTTAAAGTGGATAAAAGAATGTGTCCCCTCCTCTCACTGTTTGCAGCTACACTATATGGTCTTCCCTCCTGTATATTCCAGAATCCACTGTAAGTGGTATTATTTCAAAGTGAAACATTTAGGAACCACAGCAGCTCAGCCACAAAGTGGCAGACCACAAAGTTACAGAGTGGGGTTGCCGAATGCTAGTAGCCAAGAAAAAAGAAAAATTATCAAAACTCTGCTGACTCAATAACTGCAGAGTTCCAAAGTTCCTCTAGCATTAACAACAGCCCAATAACTATGGGCCAGGAGCTTCATTGCATGGCCAAGCAGTTGTATGCAAGCCTTGAATCACTAAGCACAATGCCAAGCATCAAATTGAGTGGTATAAAGCATCATTATTTGGACAGTTCTGTGCTTCCAACATTGTGGGAACAGTTTAAAGAAGGCTTTTTTCTGTTCTAGCGTGACTCTTCTCCCAGTGTGAAAAGCCATAAAGGCATGATTGGATGAGTTTGGTGGGGAAAAACTTGACTGGCACACACAGACTCTAACCTCAACCCCATCCATCACCTTTGGGATAGCCAGATTTGAGATTGCAAGCCAGACCCTCTCATCCAACATCAGTGTCTGACCTTACAAATACTCCAACAGATGAATCTGAAAAAATTCACACAGATACACTCTTATTATATAGAAAGCCTTCCCAGAAGAGTGAAAGCTCAATATGATGTCATAAAAGTGCCTGAATGTGTAATGTATAGGTGTCCCTATACTTTTGTCCACAAGTTGTACCTTCTTCCTAGCAGTTACCGGGAAGTTGACTTGCTTTAAGTTAATTTTAAATATGAGTGTTGCAAGATGATAACTCATGAAAACTGTTAGCTGAAGAAATTGTCCATCTATTTGACTCATCTTAATGCCTCTTTTCTCATTTATTATGAGGCAGTTTGAACCCTGACCAGAATGTGTGAGATACACATCAGTGTTTTTTTTTTCTTGGGTGATTTACGCAAAAGGAAAAAAATGTGCAAAAAGGTGTATGTCCTTAAAAATGCTTAAACTGTTAATATAAATTAAAAAAAAAAATATATATATATATATATATATGTATGTATGTAAAATGGGCAATCTTTATAAGATAAGAAAATCAGATTTATTACACAACCACAAACAGACGTTGTGGTGACAGTTACAATGAAATCCATCCATTGTTTTACTTTATTTAATACCTTATGGTGTGTGGGTATAAAAACATTTAAACTAAGAATGATGAGAGTGGAGAGAATTAATTGAAATATAATCATAAAACCTGATTTTAAGCAAACGATTACAGAAGAAATGTGAATTGAGCTTGTATAAAATACATAAACTGGTAGACCATAGGATGGATGGATGGATAGATGGATAGAAGAGATTTGTTCCTCAGGCAGCCATTGGAGGGCAGCAAAGAAGTGTCTCTGTTCTCCTCTGACTGTTAAAACAACACAGTATGGTACTCAGTCTTATCATACTCATTATGTTTTATTTATTTATTAGATTTTGATGCACTGGCCTGACTCTAAAACATTCAAACCCTTTGAGAAGAAAGCAATTGTTCAAGTGTCTCATATTATATAGGCTTCCATCTTCTTCTTCTTCTTCTTTCAGCATCTCCCGCTAGGGGCCGCCACAGCAGATCATCTTCCTCCATCTCACTCTATCCCTTTCATCCTCCTCCCTCACACCAACCCTCTGCATGTCCTCCTTTATTACATCCATGAACCTTCTCTGTGGTCTTCCTATTCCTCCTCCTGCCTGGCAGTTCCATCTTCGACATCCTTTGTCCGATATATCTATTATCCCTCCTCTGAACATGTCGAAACCATCTCAGCCTTGCCTCTCTGACTTTTTCTCCAAACTTCTCTACTTGTGCTATCCCTCTGATGTACTCATTTCTAATCCTGTCTATCCTGGTAGGCTTCCATGTTATTATTCTTAAAATAAACAGATCCTAAAAGTCCTTTATCTTTTATGTTCAGTCATATATTGGCTATATTGGTTATACATTTGGTACTAAGTTTCATGATAAAAATGTTTAAGTCACAGATCTTATAGTGATTGTACATCATTAGCAGGTTAGTTTCTTTCTTGTAGAATTCAAAAAGTCATTTGACAAAAAAAACTGCATTTAAGCTTTTCTCTGCAGTGTTTATTATAATTTCTGTCTTTTAAGTGTGTTGAGTGCGTGTTCTGCAACTGCACAAGGTTGAGTAAATGGGGAGAAGTTCACAGTTTTCATAATGGAAGGAGAGTTTTGGTGAATCATGACCAAGTCACATCATGGTCATGTGTGTCAGTGTAAGTGTCAGTGTGTTTCATGGTTGAATAAAATCTTGACCTTACCTCCCAATTTAGTCTCCTGATTTTAAATGTACAGTACAGAGATACTTTTATTTCCCACTTCTGAAACTGTCTGTGTAGAGAATCTGGGTCATCTCTAATCTAAAATCTGTGTTAAATGTAGGGTATCTCTTTAAATTCTCTCTCTGTACAGTAAAGAGTCAAGATGATAATGACTTCTTAGTGAACGGAGGTGGCATTTCCCCTCTGATACAATAGCAGTCTTTCACATCATTCACAGGCTGACACACAGTTACAATCCCTGTCTATAGATGCATGCATACACTAACACATGCACACATATTCAAAACAAACGCATGCCATCATTCTCCGTTCCTTCTTTCTCTCTCTCTAACACACACACTTTCACAAAGAGTCTACACTTAAGACACTGAGTTGCTGTTGTACTGTATGCTGTTCTTGTAAAAGGGAGGAGTTGGGTGGGCAGGCTGTGGAGTGAGAGGAGACAAGAGGAGATGCCCTGTATTACCCTCAAAAGACAGAAGTCCTTTGTCTCTGATCATGTCCGTCTGCCTGCTGGTCAGAGATCATGTTGTCAATGCTTAAAAATTTTCAATTTTTTGCCTATATCTTTAAATTATTCAAAGTTTCACCACATAGGGACAATTCCTATTTCACTGCTAAAAAATTTGCTGTGAAGCAGAGTTTGAGTTGGTAATTCTTTATGTAACACATATGTCTGTGTACATATTGCATATTTTCAATTAAATGAAATAGTGAAAATACTATCAACAGTGTGTGAAGAAGGAGCTGAATTTGTGGATGTGGTTATAGAATGTTAGGGAGACTTAATATTTATATTTTCAGTTGATCATTTAGTATATGTTTAATATACAGAGTTTTGCTGATTCCTAGCTTTGGTCTATAGTTAACGCTCATTTTTCCTGACAGCCTGTACTGTTTGTAATCAGCTATGTTATGCCTGGCTTAATTCAGATTTAATTTCCTTTATAGGAAACAATGAGAGCATTAATTTATTGTTTTAGTCTAAAATTAGTTTTCGGACACAGTCATTTTTAGCTCATCCAGCCAAAGGACTGATGAGCTGCCACGGGTAAGTCATCTGTCCATCTATTCACAATTCACAAGAATTGATTCTCCTCCTACAGTACTGATCACCTAATGGGTCTTCATCCAAACTGTGCTGAAGGTCATATGTTTCATTTTTACTGGCGCTTACATTTTCGCAAGAATTGCTACTCCTAACAGTATTGGTCTGGATTGTAATGTTTATAAAATGAACATTTGTGTGCACCCCTCTGCCATCTGTATATAAATGCTGTCATTAAGTTTATTTATGACATAGTAATGTCTTAAGCTAGGTTAAGGCCAGTCAAGAACTGGGGCTGGTGTTCTGGATATGACTGTTTGTGATCAGTGGATTTTAATTCTCATTACTTGGTGTAGTATGGCCAACCAGTGATGGTAAAACTTACCACTTTCTTTCTGTAATTCACACCGTACAAGAACCTGTGTGATAGGTTGAGCCGGATAAAGCTACTGTGTCATTGACGTTCTGGTTTTAAATTAAATCTCTAAAATGTGATTAAGAGACAACGTAGAGGATGCATGCAGGTAAAAAAAAAAAAAAAATTCTATCCAAACCTCATATTATAACATATAACAGGCTTGAGTTTTGTCTCTCAGATGCAAAAATGATCATATCAAAACAACTGAACTTCCCTATAGATGCCAGTCTGTAAGGTTCCTTCCAACTGCAGTGCATGTACACACCCTAAATGAATGCACATAATTTGCCTAAAGTAAAATAAACAGTTGCAGCACTTTAGTTGAGCTGTTGGTTCTTACAGTATTATACTCACAAGTAGGTGCATCCAGTGGTGTGCAAAGGTTTTGGGTTTAATCCACCATGCAGTACTTTTAGAGATGCATCTGGTAGGCCCTAAATTCATTATACATCATGACAACGACCCCAACATACGTCAGAGAGTCGCTGCAACAAAAACGAGTACTGCAACAGAATATGGTCCCCACAGAGCCCTGAGGCGCTAATGAGTTAGCAAGGTGTATTGAGCCTAAAACAGAGTTTTCAGTGTCATGAAAGTGGCTTTCTCTTTACCTGATTACCATAGTAACTTAATGCTGAACACATATGCTGAACATGATCTGGAGCAGGCTATTTTCAGTTTAATATCAGCTGTAAGTGCCATCATCATTAAATCACCATGTGCAAATATAGATTCCCTGCTGAAGGAGTGTGTTTTTAACTGTTCAGCCATACCTTACTAATACCTCCAAAGGAAACCCTGCTGTGAAGTTACAGCAGTGCAAAAAAATGCGATGTATGGTCACAGAAATTTGCATACATTCAATTGGTGATATAGAACATGTATACATGTTTTTATGCTTGAACCTAATCTGCTGCCAAGTTTGTTTTACACTGCTGGAACTACAGCAAATGTAACAGATTAGAAAATGTATCAGTCTATTTGTAGACTATTTGTCACAGGGAATATTAAAAAAGGAAAATTAATTTCATTTTGATCTGCTCAAAAATTAAAGTAGTCCACATCTCCTTCGTTATGCTGTGTGAGAGACCTAAATACACTGTTGTTTAAATTGATCAGTTTTATTATTTAAATGTGCAGCTGTTATGTGAGAAATAAATGGCAGGATGTGTGGTGCACTGAGTGGTACATAAATATAGTAACTTATTGATTCACAAGATTCAAACTTTTCTCCCAGCATTGGTGTCTCACCTCATTTTCTGTTGTATTTTTATAGGCTATTCTTATAGATATATATCTCCTGTTCTCATGTCCTGTTGTCTCTAAATAAAGTAGGTTGGCACTGAATTTATCCTTTTTTTGCAGAAGAGTGAAATAACACATCAAATCCCCCCCTTTTATGTGAGTGCACAAAAAACTTGAAGCAGAACTGGTCAACAAGCTGGGTTCTCTCACTGGGGTTTTTGGTTTTGTAGAACCAGCTAAAGCAAATAAAGCCTGGCTGTGTTGAACTTCCCTCATAGTACACCCCTCTGGTCTCAACATCATGCAGCTAAACTTGGATTATATAAAGAGATAGCAAAAACTAAGACTGGAAGAACTGTGGAAATGTGTTCATTGAAAAGGTGCTATCATGCCCCTATGAGAACTGAATCTGTATTAAAACAGTAGTAATAACAATTATTGGTTTTAGTTTGTTCTTTTTTTAAATTCCACTTTGTATAGAGTTAACTGATAGTTTTGAAAGCATTCTCACTTTGTGTTTATTGACTAAAAATTGTGAAACAGAGTATCAAAGAGTCATTTATTGAAAAGGAAAACTGTCATACAGTTGCTTCGTGTTTTCCAGTGCAACTTCTTTCAAGTTTTTTTTCCTTATTTGTGTGTTTTTGTTTTCTTTTTTTGACAGTTGGAATCCCACCTGTAGGCAATTAGTGTACTAACAAATGATAATCTTGCCTGCCCTTTCTATTAGCCAAAGTGAATCTCTGTCAGACTGAACCCAGCAAAGTTCGCCATGATTTGGTTCATCGGCTTACCCATTAGGTCCTTAACTATTTGGACAACGATATTTTTTTTCTTTTCTTTTTTGTAATATTGCCTCTGTGCACCACAAGTGGATTTTAAATAAAATGGTCAAAATGTGACTGAAATGCAGACTTTCAGTTTTACTTCAGTGGGTTTAACAACATTATTGCATTACCTGTTTCAGAATTGCATCCGTTTCTATACCTTGCCCCCATTTTCAGAGGCTCTAAAGTAATTGGACATTTTTGCAGTCATTGACTGCCTGAAGCCTAGAACCTGTGGACATCACCAGATACTGTATTTCCTCCTTGAGATGCTCTGCCAGGCCTTTGCTGCAGCCATCTTCAGTTGCTGCTTGTTTGTGGGTCTTTCTGCCTTCAGTTTTGTCTTCAGAAACTGTTGAGTTGAGGTCACGTGACTGACTTGGTCTTCAAAGAATATCTTATTTCTTTACCTTAAGAAACTCTTAGGTTGCTTTTGCGTCATGCTTTGGGTCATTATTATACACTTGCACTACAAAACACCATCCTAAAATATTGAAAATAAAATAACTGGAGATGGTTGGTGTGTTTTTTTTTTTTTGTTTTTTTTTCCAGTATTATTTTAATGCTCCTGTTAAACCCTCTTTCACCAAGTACTAGCCTTGTTTTTAGCGTAATTAATTTTTCTGGTCCTATACTTTTGGTCTGTTTAGAGTTGTGTGGTGTGTTTGACATGTAGACGAGAGGGAGTTGACCCTGTAATCTGTCTGTCTTGCAGCTGCTCTGAGAGGGACCACCACACGAGATCTCTACACACACTTCGGTCTGGAACTGGATGACTGAAAAAAAAGAATGAAAATAAAATGGTGAGGATGGACCATCTGTCAGTGTTAAAGGGGAACTTAAAAACCATAAACTTTTGGATAGTTTTGATTTTCCCATTTCCTTGATTAAGACCATTGATCGTAAAAGAACAGTGGGGTTATTCCTGCATGCAGGGATGGTATTTAAAATAAGCTGGCTGTTTAAACCTTTAACTTATGTATTGACATTTTGGGGTTCTTTCCCACTTTTCAAACCTACCTTGCTTGTGCAAGAATGTAAATGTTAATGATGCATTAGTTTAGATGTTTGATGTTACCTAAATAGAAGTTAGTTTAAGATTTGTCTGTAATGAAAACTTCAATGCCAGTCATGTCTGTATCTTTGTTTGGTTTGTTATTTACGAAAAAAGGAGAATATTGGAGTGTAAAAATGTAAATTAAAATCTACTAGCAGTAACTAACATTAATACAATAAATGAGGTACTTGAATATCAAGTTTTCATGATATACTGTGCTTTTTAATTTTATTTCACATCAGAAAAGTTAAGTACAGTCCAACGTTTGAAAAAAGTTTGAAGTTGATGTATATTATTTAGGTCTTCACTTTTACAACAGTTTGTTTGTTGTGTCATCCTACTTTTTATACCCACCTACTTTTAGAAAATCCTGGTGGAGGGGGAAAAGATATTAGGCAACTACTACGATTATGCTATGTGGACAAAAGTTTTGGGGCATGTCTCTTAATCATTGAATTTAGTTGTTTCATTCAGGCCCATCGCCACAGGTGTATAAAATCAAGCACCTAAGCATTCAGTCTGCCTTTACAAACATTTGTGAAAGAATGGGTCGTTCTAAAGAGCTCACTGAATTAGAGTGTGGTACTTTAACAGGATACAACCTCTATTGTAGTTTATACA
The DNA here is from genome assembly GCA_015106775.1 of Etroplus canarensis. Classification (NCBI taxonomy): domain Eukaryota; kingdom Metazoa; phylum Chordata; class Actinopteri; order Cichliformes; family Cichlidae; genus Etroplus; species Etroplus canarensis. The sequence continues at coordinate 10,090 of VUQH01090634.1, forward strand.
TTCACGTTGAAAGTGAAAGATCCCTGGTTTGAGTCCAGGTGGGGACACAAACCCCTCCCATTATGGGAGGGCTGCATCAGGAAGGGCATTTGGTGTAAAAACTGTACCAAATTAGCGAGGCAGATTCATCTGCTGTTGTGACCCCCTGGAGAAAATATAAGGGAGCAGCTGAAGGTGCTTTACTATAATAAAATGCCACTGTAGTATCAAGTCAGTATGTGAAACTTCCTCCAAAATGGCAGACCGCATAAGGTTACAGAGCAGGGCTGATAATGCTGAGAGAAGTGTAAAGCAGCCTTCCACCAGACTCTAGAATAGTGATAATGGAAGAGTCTGGGTTTGGCAAATGCCTGGAGAACATTGCCCACCATTGCGCCAGCTGCAAAATTTGGTGGAGAAGGGATAATACTGTGGGGTTGCTTTTTTTTTTTTTTTTTTTTTTTTTTGGCCCC
>VUQH01090634.1:10561-25978 GCA_015106775.1 Etroplus canarensis
AAAAGTCTTGGTTTTTTTTTTTTTTTTTTTTTTTTTTGGCCTGGGCCCCTTAGTTCCAGTGAAGCAAAATCCTCATTCTTCAGCTTACCAAGACATTTTGGACAGTTCTATGCATTTTGAGGAGGACCTTTTCTGTTCTGTTCCAGTCCATAAAGGCATGGTTGGATGAGTTTGGTGTGGAAGAACTTAACTAACCTACACAGAGCCCTGACCTCAACCCCATCCAATACCTTTGGAATGAACTAGAACAGAGATTGTGAGGCATACCGTCTCATCCAACATCAGTGTCTGACCACACAAATGCTCTTCTGGATGAATGGACAAATTTCCCACAGACACACTTGTGAAAGAAAGCGTTCCTAGAAGAGTGTTACAGCTACAAAGGAGGATCAACTCCATATTACTGCCCATGGATTTAGAATGGGATGTCATAAAAGCTCCTGTAGGTGTTACATGTAGGTGATCCATTGCATTTTTCCATAAAGTGTATTTACAGTTTCCATTATGTCTCCACTAAAACGTGAAAATAAAGAAGAGGAAAGGTTTGGTACATGCACTCATTATACGTAATGTACTGAATAGAAAAGCGGACAGTCAGCATAATGTAATCTAAGAATCAGTGATAAGTGTCTTGTCTAACCGATGTCAACTGGGTTTCACAACCGTAACGCTAGTCTGATTTACTGTGTGTTGTGTTAATGGTGAATAGCATCTATTTGCTCATATAATGGAATGCAGGGTGAAAACGTGTATGCTCTCTTTCTCTCATTTGGAGGTCAAAGCTCACCTTATTTCCTTCTCATTATTTCATTTGCTATCATTCATTTACTATCTACTAGTGTTGCTGAAGTCAGTATAATTTGTTCCTATACAAGATGACAGGGTGCTGAATGCTGATCAAGGTTCTCACATCACTGTAATGTAAAACTCTTTAACTTTTTGCCGGCTTTTTGTTATTGCTACAGATACAATCCACCATTTGAAAATGGGTTACATTCAACATTTTTTGCAAGAATTTCCAAATAAGTGTGCCCTCGTCTGTCTCTGGGACCACTGGGGACATATCCTCTGTTGACCTCCACCAGTGACTCAACAGCTTGTTATCGTAGACCTTTTGTAATCCACCCTGGTTATGCAATGCCTTTCAAGAAATGTAACATTGCTGGTATGAGCACTGTGTAAAATGTAAACATCCTAATGTCCTGTTATTGTAGACTGCAGGACACTAGTTGCAGCAGTCAGTAAAGTAAAAAATCATTCACTGGCAAGAGTGACCCATGTAGCATAGCATTGGGTTGGAGCAACAGTTATATTGCCATTGCCAATTGGGGTTTTATTGCCAGTCAGACTTTTAGGTATGTAAGCTATATCTACAAGGAGCAGCTGATATCAGATAACCTGCAAACAACCACCTGCCTGGTCTGTTTGCTGTGAAAAGTTGAAGGCTCCAATTCTTACAGTAGATCTTGGCCCTCTTTTGTACCTGACAGGATAATCCTAGGTATTGTATGACAACCTGTCCTTCCTCATTCCACACTCCTCCAGAGGCCCTTGTGCTTACTTAAAGAGCATTTATGGCTGGTTGCAGCAGAGTAATGAATGGGAGGGTGGGGAGGCGGACTCGTTTTACGCCATTACTACACATCAGGATCTTGTCACGACTGGGTGGAAACCGCCGTGCGCGCTGATCTCAGTTGCGAGCTTGCAGGGCCTCACCGCATTTCCTGTGCCGCAAAACCCGCCCCTGCCGGATGGGACGTGCGAGCACATCCCGACTGTTGATTGGCTTTGGCATTTGTCCGTCAACGCTTATTCCTGATTCACTGATTTGACGCTGACGGCAGTGGGCGGGTGCAAGTAAGAAAATTATAAGGTCATTTGAATTACGCCTGCTAGTGAGCTTATCGGCTACAATGAAACCGGGAATGATATGAATGTCTGTGACAATGAACGGATGATGATCGCGGGGTCAAAGTCGACGCGTACTGCCAGGCGATTCCAGAAAAGCAGCAGCGGGTCGTTGGGCCATTAACAACAGGAGGGGATCCCAGTGCGTGTGTCAGCCCGTGTGCGTTTCTCCGTCAAGCCAAGTGAGCGGCGTTGAAGAGCGGAGGAGGAGGAGGAGGGGGAGGGGGGGGGCGACCAGGCTAGCCTGTTAAGCCGATCAAGGTGGAATTGCACACGACGACTTTCACGTTCGGGTTTGCTGCGCACCTGCATGCTGTGAACGAGGTGCAAGGTATGTGAACGAAACCAGATCAGGCGGACTCCCCTGATGTTCAGCGGATCGGCCCGTTCATTATTCGCCAGAAGAAAGGGAGGGAGATCCGGCGGTGACTCTCTCCCTTTCTCATCTCCTTGCCACTTTGGCAGTGATTAACCCACTGACGGGACTCGAGAGGTTCGGCCCTTACATTTCACCAAGCCGTTTGTCCATTAAAAACAAATTATGCGAATAGACCCCAGTGTCTCTTCATCCTGCTTGAAGCTGCTTCTGCTGCCACACTGTCCATCCGCTTCCTTTAAGCCGATGCGCGCAATAAGCTGCGCATCCTGCCTCCCTGGCGAGCCTGACAACCTACATCAGGTTAGCTCGATAAATTATGTCCAGCCGTGTTGCAATTAAAGGCCTTGTCTGAAGTGCACATGGCACGGTCGGTGAGGTCTAGTCTTGCCAACAGTGGGCTGAGCTGTTCACTCTCGTTACCACAGCCTCTACCGCAGTGCTACGCGCCTTGTAAATTTCCGGGTTCGGCAGCAGCGAATGATGAAGCTCTTTTCTTACTGTGAAGTGCCAGCGGTCCACATAATGCATCCCTTTTCTTTGATCTGTCGGACACTCCGTGATTTAATCGTTCGCTGTGCTTGTTTATATTTGGGCAGTCCGGTCACTGAATTTGCATGATGGAGCCAACATCACCACATGCAGGAAGGCAGAGGAATAAACACCTTCTTAGCATCCTGACTGCAGAAAAAAAGGGCTGTCATAAAACCAGTACCATACAATGTTTCCTACAGGCTATTTAAAAGATAATAAGCAGGCATGCCACGCTATCGTTTACTGATTAGGATCGTCTTCCTGGCTGTATCAGGTGGCACTGGGAAACTGTCAACACATGCTGTCTGCAGACAGTATAGGCTGTTTGCTGGGAATTAAGGTTCTCTGGGGTCTTTATAGTCTTGGGCACTCAAATTGTAATTATGGTTACTAAGAGACTAAATTTATCATGTAGGAGTGGTTAGCACTGTCGCCTCACAGCAAGAAGGTTCCTGGTTCAAACCCTGCCTGGGGCCTTTCTGTGGGGAGTTTGCATGTTCTGTCTGTGCTGGTGTGGGTTTCCCTAGGGTATTCTGACTTCCTCCCACAGTCCAGAGATATGATTGTAGGTTAATTCAGTGATTCTGAAAATGGTGGGGTGTGGAGCCACTGCAGGCGAGGCATGGACAGCCAGGTCAAAAATATTAAGTGTAACTAAGGTGAACAGATGTGGTTTTTATATGAAAAGAAACAAGCAAATGTTTATTATTGCTATTGCACTGATAATACATATATTTTAAGTCAAATTCAACATGGACCTTTTTTATTGTTAGTGACTGATAAAATTCTGGAGTGTGGGAGATGCATTTTGGTGTAGTATGGGGTGCATACTTTTTTCTGCTTTTGAAGTGGGGCATGTCAAAAAAGGTTGAGAACACTGGGTAATTGTTGATTCTAAAAATGTCCATAAATGTGAGGTAAATGAAGTACTTGAAGTGTATAGAATATAGTGCTGTATGAATGTATGGTTAAAATGTGCTTTGTAGTCCAAAGTGCTTTGAATATTAAGACTGGAAAAGTGCTATATAACCTTTCAGAGCAAGTTCAGTTTACCAGAGCTGACTCAGTGGATTACAATGAGCACCAGATGTGTAAACGAAATCATAGATAGCATTCAAGCAGAATAAAAATGACATTTGCTCATGTAAACCACGTGGAACCTTTCTCCTACTGAGCTGATGTTTGGTCTGAAATGTTTGTGATTGGTCATTGTGGTCATCAGCCCACTAGACCTTCTGTATCTATTTACATGTATGTGTGCATTCTTTCAGGATGATGCGTCTATCATGCTGCACAGCCCTGCTTTTTGTGTTGAGGCTGCTGGTGGGCTTACCTTGGTACCAGGTTCTTCCAGCCATCCTGATCTTCTACCTGGGAAGTGGAGGATGGAGCTTTCTCCATATTTTTGCCAAAACAGTTGGCAGAGACTTACAGTAAGCATTGGGTTGGCGTATGTAAGAAAAATGTAAACTTATAGAATTTCACCACTTTTTATTTTCTTCTTATTAAATTTTGGAGTCTTATTACACTCTATGAGAACATCATTGCAAGAGGGCATCAGTGTGGCTATTACTCTGTCCACTGCTGGAATGCGTGCAGGTCATTTCAGAGCACAAAAAGGTACATTTTCATCTCTGAGAGCAGCTTTGAGGAACTTGCCTCTCAACTTTCATCAGCAGGCATAGTTTCACAGTTACATTCAGCTGGATATTCCTGCTGTACATGTTTCAAACCAGGTAGCCTGAAAGGTTTGTGACAACAGAAAATGGAGGGTTAGCTTAGAGCAAATTGTTTTAATATCTAATAAGTCACATCTAACTCTAAATTTACTAGTAGAAATTACTGTTCTTGTTGTGGTTAACTTCCTTTTTTCCTCAATGAGTCCAGTAATCTTAAAACAGGAAATTGTAAATTACTTTTTCAGGGGAAGTATGCCAGAGTGATGTACACAGTATGGATTGCTGTATTTTGGCAACCCACTATATGCCAGTTTAATAACCAAATAACCATTTTTTAATGATTAGATATAGAAAAATTACAGTTGTTTAAATTGGCATATAAAAAGTCTTAGCCATATCTGATGTTTATTCTTCTTTAGACATATTACTAGCTCTGGTTAAGACACTCTGCTTCAGCTCAATTAGAATCATGTAATTTGTATTATTAATATCTAAAGAGTCAAGGTTAAAATACACTACACATTGTCTGAACCTAACATGGCGTACATTTTACAAAGTGACTCTTAAGATACTAATGTGTAATTTGATGTGACAAAGTTTATCATAGTATACACTGAAAGAATCACTGAATCATTAAAATAAATAAATCTGTATCATCATTACTGTTCTTATCAGTAGAGCTGCATGAGTAAGAAAGGGCACAGTGAAAGTAGGTTTTCTTACAATAGAAAGAAGGCTTTATTGCCAAGAAGTGTGCAAATGAAATGGCTCAACTAGCTGTGCAGCAATAAGTTACACTTATCTGGACCATCATGAAATGAGTCCCTTATGTAATGATAAGTGTATCATCACCACCTACCTTTAGCCTAGCAGTAACTTGGCTCATTGTGTTTTATGATCTATCTGTAATGATTTATTACTCAGGAGAATGCATACCACCTTTGTACTATAAAACAGAGTTGTCATTTATGCAAAAGTTGCAGTTTTGAGCCTCCAAAAAGGCTGTCTGTTGAAATGTTTTATGTGTTGTATCAAAATAAATAATAGATTACCTTAGGTGATCAACTAAATATGAAGACTAGCTTAATGATATTTTAGTTTTAATATTATTTTTATTTTATTTATTTATTTTTTTTTATCTTTATTTAACTAAGATGTAATTTTTAGGAATTAAAAGTGATTCATCATATTTTAGCCACTTAGCTTCAAGCTGTGCATGTTTCATACTGCTGCAGAACATTATTCAAAGTCTGCCCTAAGATAATCATGTTTCCTCTGTGCAGTTGAAGATGCTGGTTTTTATACATTTAAAGATATCTTCCAGATGAAAATTGGAAGATATTATCGTTTTGACCTGGTCGTGCGTCCACCCTGTTTTCATCCTCTGTAGATATTTACAAATTCATTGAAATAACCATCGCAGATTTTGAGAAGCTTCACCAAACCTGGATATTACTGGGAACAGTGTGTTAAAATTCACAATATTGTATGCACATGAGTAAATAGCACATCAGTGTCTACTTTTATACTTATGCCAAGTAGTGAACAAAGCCCAAGTCCACATAAAGACATAGAAATAAAAGGAATCTGGATGTGATCCAGGAGTAAATCTGGATTTTCCCCTGGATTTCATGTTCTTTTTACAGCTTTTATGGCACTAAGGAAAAAATCAGACCTTTTCAACACATCAGCTTGTTTCTCGAGTTTATCCAGATCTAATCCACAAAGGCATCGGCCCTATTCTTGGAAATATTGTCTGTTGTAGGCGGAAGGTGTGACATCTAGTTGAGGTTAAATTGGGGTTATAACTGTCATACAGTTTGACTTATATTTTTTGCCAAAGTAAATTTGCCAGTTTATGTTTAAACAAATGTTTGCTGTCAAAGAAGTTCGTTCATTTTTTGATTTACTGACACAGTAACACAGTGGTTTTGAACAGATGAGCCTCAGATGTCAATGCTAGCGTTAAGAGATTAAATATTTGCAATACTATGCAATAATAACAGAACCAAATGAATAGCAACAAATTAAGTCCTGTGGATTGGCTAATGGTTTTTGGAATCATTAAAGGAATTTATTTTGCTGACTTTTTTTCTTATATTAATGTTTTCTTTTGTTCCTTCAGTGCAGCCAGTGTTTTACTGCGGGTGAAGATGAACGTCAGACGCCACCTCAAGGAGAAGAACACTATTCCCAAGATATTTGCTGAAACAGTGCACCGTTACGGGGACAAAACAGCTCTCATCTTCGAGGGAACTGGGGAGAGGTGGACTTTCCGACAGTTGGATGAATATTCCAACAGGGTGGCTAACCTGCTGCTGAACAGGGGTTTTAAGGTAGGTGTTCAACACAAAACATTCTTTAAAAAAATAAGGAAAAAATAAATCCTTTAAGAAGGACAAATGATATCCCAGTACTTTTTTTGTAGAGAATGACATTAATTAAATGTGAACTTAAGTCAGTCCCTTTAACAACATCCACTTTTTATTGTTTCTGTCATTAGGAAGGTGATGTGGTGGCCCTTTTCATGGAGAACAGGTCACAGTACGTGGGCCTTTGGTTGGGAATGGCTAAAATTGGAGTAGAAGCGGCTCTCATTAACTTCAATTTAAGACTAGAGGCCTTGGTCCACTGCGTCACCATCTCCAATGCCAAGGCTGTGATTTTTGGTTCAGAGCTAACTGATGGTAAGGGCAAAGCGGACAGATGAAAAGTTAGAAAAGAACCCAAAGGCTTAACAGTCTGTATAGCATTGACTTTTGCTGATGAATGCTGTTCTGCTTCTGTAGTAAGAGAGGTGAGTGGTGTGGGGAGAAGACACAAAGGTCATGAAAGACAAATGGGTTTTGAAGGAGGTGTTTCTTCAGTATCAGCCAGTAAAGCTTTAAATGGCTGATAAACAGAAAGAAGGGAAGGGAAGAAATGTGTATATCACTATAGTGTCCAAGGTCTGAGCTCCTCAGAAGTGTAGTATCTGATAGGTGATAAACTTAAATAGATAAGAGGCAGAAACACAGACCTAGACACTGATGATAGTACAGTATTCGGGTCAAACTGATTAAAGACAGAGCTTTTTGCAGATTTGTTTAAATAAGAGATACAACAGAGATGATATCAAACTATTTTAAAACCATGCTGGGTTTCATACATTGTTTAAGTTAATATTTAGTAAATGTCTTGTTTCAGTTAAAATAATTACAGTACCTGAATAAGAAAATTTTTTTTCCCACATTATACCAGAATAATTAATTAACGCTTAAATTACTGGATCTAATATCTTATATTGATGGATCTTTTAATCAGTGCAGCATATTATCAAACATGCCTTTATATTTCCTGAACGTGCCACAGCTCAGTAGAATGCTCAAATGTAAATTAGGCATTTATGTCACTCTCCTCTTGGCACTTCCTTGGGTTCCCGTTCGATCTGAAAAGCCCTGATCTCAACAGCTATAAAGAGTGAACGATTTTTTTTTAGCTGTTCATCCTGAGATTGATTGAATTGTATTGGATCCCGGACCTCTGGTGTGCTTTATGCCTTTAAGTAATTGAAAACACAGGCTCTTTACCAGATAGGCCAAAATCAAGCCAGCAGCATTAGTACTGGGACATGATATAAGGTTTTTGAAAATTATCCTTTCTCAGGTGAAGTATGAGAGCTGTTTCAATTTGTTTTTTCCCTTCTTCAGCTTGTTTCACTTACTTTATCAAACTGCACTTCAGTTTTATTCCTCACTATACACCTCACGTTATTTTAACCTCTAACCTGTTTTACTTTGCCCCTGTACCTTTGTGTCTTTTATTCCCCTCACCATCTATACTCTTATCATTGATTACATTTTACAAATCATGCAAGTATCGTCATATTTAAATATTACACCGCTTGTAGCTGTCTTTCAATGGAATTGTGAAATAAATCTAATGTAATCTAATATTAACATGGTTCTCTTACTCATAGCAATGTCTGAGATCCACAGTTCAATGGGGAAGGCAGTGCAGTTGTTTTGCTCTGGAGACTGGGACCCCAAACGAGTCCCACAGGGAACCGAGTGCCTAGAGCCCCTAGTGGCTGGTGCGTCTTCTCATCTACCCCGCCGGCCAGATCGCAGCTTCACAGGTGAAACCATCATGCCCATTAAATCCCATAATCATTTAGGATTTGCGTTTCCTAAAGGTGTCAGTAGTTCCAAGCTAAAGCCATTTCACAGATATTCTCTGGAGTAGTTTTAAAGGATATTTTTGTGTAAGTTGTGGAAATATCACTGAGCAATGTTGACGAATAACTAAGCAACCAGAAAATGATTTTCTGGTTTTTTGTAATAAAACTGAAGCAACAGAGCAATTTCATAAAGCGGTTTCTTTGCATTTTTGACAGTCTAGCTGCACTGACCAGTTGGCAAGAGTTGAGTAATAATTTCTGGGCCAAGCAGTGACTCACAGTCAGTGAAAGCATATTGCTAAATTATACTGAAAAGTAAAACACTTACTCTGAACTAAAATATAAAGAATACCATTATTTTATTTCATTTGATAATTTCTAACTACAAACAAAAGACAGAAAACTTTTAATTATTTTTTCACATAAGTCACTGTATTTTCATGAAGTGAAACATTTCTGCAATTAATAATGTGATGTGAGGTAAGTCAGGGCATTAATAATAGCCAGCTTTCTCTGTTGTTTTTATAGTTAAAGGGATTCAATGATGACTCATCACAAGGGAATTATACTGGTTGCTTCTAAGACAGTACATGGCTAAAAGGAGCACAAATAGAATCTACAATATTCAGTCAAGCCTTGTCACTTAGTTTTATTGTGCCTCATTGCTTCAATGCTTCAACTTAAAATTACTTCAGTTAAAACTGTGAATAATCTTGTAAATGAAGATAAAAACTGTGTATTTATGTTCCTGCAAAAGTAATCAGAAATGAGGATTCAGCCTAAACTTTGTCCACAGAAGAGAACATTAAAAATCAACATTTAAACTGAGCATGAATTTTAGACTCTGAAGCCTATGCTGAAACCACTCATACCATATTTTTCTTTTTATATGTACGTTGTCTCACTCTCACTGTGCTTTGTTTTCAGATCGCCTGTTCTACATCTACACATCAGGAACCACTGGGATGCCTAAAGCAGCTATTGTTGTGCACAGCAGGTAGGAAGGAGGCAAGCAGCTAACAAATAGACACACAGGAATGCAGCTGCTCTCTTTGTTGATCCATGTAGCTCTTTTATGTGTTGTACAAGTAGTGCTAAAAAATAAGAGAAATAAATAAAACTAAATGCTTTTATGTTGACCTTTTTTTTAAAAAACTTTTTTCTATTGTCCTCCCTCACTCTCTCCTGGCCTTAAGGTACTATCGCATGGCAGCTTTGGTGTATTATGGCTTTAGGATGACGCCAGAAGATGTGTTGTATGATTGCCTTCCTCTCTACCACTCTGCAGGTATGTCTGTTTAAAAGATAAGGGTAGGGATGTTTTAATCTATGAATGAGTTTCTAAACGTAGTGTTTCTTACTTAATTTGAGTTATTTGTTATTCAGAAAATTAAAGCAAATTAGAATAAACAAAAATCTATCAGTAAGGCTAGTATCAAGCACAAAAAAAATATGTTTTTGTTTTCCTGGATCATCTAGTAGTCCTCTAGCTAGAGTGCTGTGTGCAAAACATCTAGATAAGGGGAGCCCATAACAAAACCCACCAGATATTCAGATTTTGCCAAAATGTCCACCCCAGTATAATGATAAAAAAGAGCTGTCCAAGATTGCATACCCCCACCGACGCTGAACAGCCCTATGTCACAGTGTTCAGGAATTTTCAAAAAAAACTCCTGGATCTTCATCTGGACCAGGATTGGCTTCAAAAATTAATCACGTCAAAGCTGGGCCGAGCCCTACCGCTGCTAAAATTTTTATGCCAATCCGTCTGTAATTTTTTTTGCGTAATCCTGCTAACAAACAGACAAACTGAGCAACTGTATTGGAAAAACTGTTCCCCGCTGTCTTTGATACATGGTTTGAATTCTTTTGTGCTGTAATACTGTCCAGGTAGTGGTAGAAGAGGATACTACTGTAGTTTTGACCATTTTATTATTTGTCACTGCCAGACATTCAGCATACATTGGTTTGCCAGTAGACATGTGGTTCTGAAATAGATATAGGTAGAAAAAATATTTAAACATCTCTTTTCAGCTATGTACTGTCTTCCATATGATTTATATGTAGCAAGCATGGTGCTTTTCATGCCTTAATTAACTTAAAACATTTCAAGTCAATTCAATTTTATTTATATAGCACCAATTCACAACAAAAGTCGCCTCAAGGTGCTTTACACTGTAAGGTAAAGATCCTACAGTGTTAGAGAGAACATTAGTCTAACTCTCTCTAAAAAGTCTGATATCTGTTCTCAACAACCAACTATGTATTTAATAGTCCATTACATAGTGTGCAAAAGCTATAGTCAGTTTGAAAACCCTTATTTACCACGGAAAAGGCCAGTGGGTGCATTCCTATGTGATCAGCGGGACACCCAATGAAGGAGCTGCATGGGCTGATAAATCAAACTTTTTAACGTGAGCCAAAAACATAACCTTCTCGACGAAGGTGACAAACAGTATTTGTCACGAAAAGACAGTTTTGTAGTATTTCATTTCATCCTTTATAAAACAGCATAAACCAGAATAAAAAAAATGAGTGCTCTGGGACTGGATATATCCACCATGGTGTAACAACCATCTCATAACATTGAAGAATCCTTCCAAAAAAATTCTGGATCCGGACTGGCTCCAAAAGTCAATTTCTAAATTGGGCCAATTCCCAACACTGGTAAAATTTTCATGTCAGTCTGTCTGTAACTTTTTTTTAATCCAGCTAGCAAACCAAAAACATAACCTCCCTGGCGAAGGTAAAAATGTTGTGCTATAACAGGCAGCCACTCAGAGCCAGCCCACATATACATTAGGAAATGAAACCAAGACTAATCTCAATGAATTGCCGTCATTACTAACATTACCAGTTTGAGTATTGAGATGTATTTCATTTCTGCTGAAAGTTTGTCCAAAATAGTTTTGCTATATTCCAGCAGAAGCTGTAGCTCGACTGCAGTAAAAGGATTCAGTTAATATTAAAAACTGAAATGCATCTCTGTTTCTTTACCCTCAAATGTATTAAAAAGTGGAAAACTAGAACAGAAGCGTATTTGACTTGGAAAATTTGCCCAAAGTTAGAATCCAGAAATGTTCCCATCAGCTGTTAGTGGGATATGATACCAGTCATACTGTATCTGTTCAGTCAGGGTAGGCTGGAAAAATGTAAAAAAAAAGTCAATTCTTCATTTTTCATAGAAGTGGAAATAATCTACTCAAAAATGTCAGTAACTGAAGCAGAAACAAATATTGTTGGTTAAAATTGGCCAATTTGCAAATTTTAGTTATCATAATTAATTTTTCTGGAAATGTAATATAGATACCTGCTGTTTGTTGTTTACTATTGATTTGATTTAAATTGTATCTAGGTTGGTACCTAAGTCGTCTTCTTTGTCCACAGGGAACATTGTGGGCGTTGGCCAGTGCATAATACATGGCATGACTGTAGTCATAAGAAAAAAGTTTTCTGCCTCACGTTTCTGGGATGACTGTGTCAAATACAACTGCACGGTAAGAATGATGTAGATTACAAGTCCCTGTCACAGATCTGGTTACAGTCTCCTTTTTGAGACTCCCTCCAGTCGTTTTCAGTTAAAATCATCTTAAAATTTAATGGAATCATGACACCTAAGCTCTTTGAATCCTTTTTTGACTGTTGTAAGCTTGGTGTAAAGCCAGTAAACAGTCTTTTCATACTTTTTTTGTCTCACCACTTAACCAGTGTTTTTATTACGTCTATACTCTAGATTGTGCAGTACATTGGTGAAATCTGTCGGTATCTACTGAACCAGCCACTTCGTGACACAGAACGACAGCACCGTGTGCGTATGGCACTGGGCAATGGCCTCCGTCAGTCCATATGGGAGGAGTTCATGAATCGCTTCAATATCCCACAGATTGCAGAGTTTTATGGAGCCACAGAGTGCAACTGCAGCCTGGGCAACTTTGGTAACAAGGTGGGGACATGCCCTCCAACAAACTGACAAAGCTTCTCTTTGGTATATTTGAGGAAAAAACTGACTGATGGTGCTTTTAATTTGTCAAAGATTTTATAATGTTTGAACTGGCATTATGTAGTAAAATATCTTTTGAAATCCCTAAGCCTACTTAATTAATAAAGTTGTATCACTTTAAGGAGAATTCAAAAGGTTTTGTTTTAATTTCTGCTTTTCAAAGCTAATAGTAAACACACTGGCAGTAGTAAAATCTGTTGGGGGGCGGGCGTTCCTCAGTTTTGGTAGCTTCTCAGTAAAACAAAACACCAAAACTGCAGCTTGTTAGCTGCTGTGATATATCTGCTTTTAATTTTCCTTGCCATACTAATAGCTTTGAGCCTTATACTTTTTGTCTGTATACCAGGTTGGAGCATGCGGCTTCAACAGCCAGATTTTACCCTTCATCTACCCCATCAGACTGGTGAGGGTGGATGAAGAGACCATGGAGCTAATTAGGGGACCTGATGGTGTCTGCATTCCTTGTAAACCTGGTATGTTTACTGTCTACATATGTCAAGCATCCATTTTAACCTCAACAAACTTAAATAAGCTTACAAAGTGGTGGTGTTAAGCAGCAGTAAACATTTCTTAGCGATATGCAGCTCATATATTCCCATATACTTCATACAGTTTTAATTATTAATGAACTAAAAATGAACATGTAGTCTGTACTTTTAACAGCAATACTAGTACATTTCTAAAATCTATTGGTCCTTAAACACTCAACTGATTAGCTAATAGGATCATAACAAAGCTACTGTAATTTAGTTTATCAAAAAGAATTATTGTGTGGCATTTTTTGATAATCTGCATTATGGGGGCTATTTTTTTAGCTCCTTATGTGCTTCAAAATGACTAATGCTTCTCATTTCTTTCTCATTCAAGGTGAGCCTGGCCAGCTTGTTGGCAGGATCATTCAGAATGACCCTCTACGTAGGTTTGATGGCTACGTTAGCCAAACAGCAACCAGCAAGAAGATTGCTCACAGTGTGTTTAAGAAGGGAGATAGTGCCTATCTTTCAGGTTAGAACACTTGCATATTGAGTAGTTTACCATATGTCATTTCGACTGGACAAGCTGAATGTTGAACTGACCCCTTCTCACCAGGTGATGTCTTGATCATGGATAAGTATGGCCACATGTATTTTAAGGATCGAACAGGAGACACTTTTCGCTGGAAAGGAGAGAACGTCTCAACAACCGAGGTGGAAGGAACTCTAAGCAGACTGCTAGACATGAAGGATGTAGTTGTTTATGGAGTGGAAGTACCAGGTAACATCTAATTTACTTTTCTGAATAATCCTTATTAGAGCCTGACCAGTATATAAGTATTGGCCAATACGCTAAGTGGACAAAAGTATTGGGTCACATACGCATTAAACCTGCAGGGGCTTTTATGGCATCCCACTCTAAATCCATAGGCATTAATATGGAGTTGGACCACCTTTAACAGCTTTTACTCTTCTGGGAAGGCTTTCTACGTGAATTTTTAGTGTCTCTGTAGGAATTCTTTTGGAGCTAAGGGGCTTGAGGCAATCCCAGATAAACAAACCCATAGCATTATCCCTCTCCCAACAACGTAGTCAGGTGGGTAATATTCTCCTGGCTTTCACCATATCAAGGAGAGAACACATTTTACAAACTGACTTTTGCACTGGTGGCATCCTATTATAGAGTTCATTAGAACCAACCATTCTTTCACAAATGTTTGTATAGACAGACTGCTTGGCTAGGGGCTTGATTTCATACAGCTGTGACAAAGAGACTGAATAAAACACCTGAATTCAGTGATTAAGAGGTGTGGCCCAATATTTTGTCCATACAGTGTATATTAGATGACATATGAAACCTTTTTTAATAGAAAGGATGCTTATAGTAATTTAGAAATGGTGTCTTTACTTTTTTATCCAGCAGCATAGCTCTGACTCCACTGCATACTCTGAGCAGTGTCTACAGCACATGTAGCAGGTGAATTGCATCAGAGCAGATGATTTTGTAAAGTCAAGCAATTTCTTCACATTAAGTTGTTCAGTAGTTTATCAAATGCATCACTGAAAAGTAATAAACAAAAAAAACAATGTTTTGCTATATAACTCTGCTGAGCTCTAGTTCTTCTTTGATGTTCAAAGATGACTTCCAAAATTATGTCAAAAACATCCTGATTAAGTAATGTTTCCCCTCACAAAATATGCTAAAACTTTTTAATGTGCTTAGAGAAGTTTTCATGGGTGACTCATCCCATTGGTGTTTTGAATTGTATGCCCTGCATGCTTAAGAAAAACTATAACATGTAGTTATACGCTAAATATCTCATCTTTTAAAATGAGTCATCCTTGAAAACCAGAGTTAACTCACTGATTCCTTAGAAAAGTATACCCCAGTTGGACACAAACATCAATCCAGTCATTAAATCAGACAACTGCAGTGTGTATAAGCAATATTTTTTTTTAGAAAGAACCATACTGAGTTTAGTACTACAGCTGTTACAGATGCAGGTTCTGACTTCCTCTTGGCCTATTGTGACATAAAATATTTTATGGGATTTTTCATAAATATCATACTGTATTAAAGCAGAGCTGTAGTTGAGGTCTACTGCTTTCAAAGATGAATCAGACACAACTCTTCAGTCACCCTAATAAGGTTTATTTGCTTGGTTACCTTTGCAAAGTGACAAAAAAAACAAAAGATGCATAATTCTAATGATTGCATTTGATGAGATATGAAAGAGGTACTGATGCAGCAGCAAAAACGCAAATGTACAAACTTACTGATGTTCAAA
>VUQH01090635.1:0-20071 GCA_015106775.1 Etroplus canarensis
TCTTCCATTTGAGGATTATGGAGGCCACTGTGCTCTTAGGAACCTTGAGTGCTGCAGAAATTCTTTTGTAACCTTGGCCAGATCTGTGCCTCGCCACAATTGTGTGTCTGAGCTCCTTGGGCAGTTCCTTCCACCTCATGATTCTCATTTGCTCTGACATGCACTGTGAGCTGTAAGGTCTTATATAGACAGGTGTGTGTCTTTCCTAATCAAGTCCAATCAGTTTAATTAAACACAGCTGGACTCCAATGAAGGAGCAGAACCATCTCAAGGAGGATCAGAAGAAATGGACAGCATGTGAGTTAAATATGAGTGTCACTGCAAAGGGTCTGAATACTTATGACCGTGTGATATTTCAGTTTTTCTTTTTTAATAAATTTGCAAAAATTTCTACATTTCTGTTTTTTTCTGTCAAGATGGGGTGCTGAGTGTACATTAATGAGAAATAAAATGAACTTTTTTTTGATTTTGGCAAATGGCTGCAATGACACAAAGAGTGAAAAATTTAAAGGGGTCTGAATACTTTCCATACCCACTGTATATTTATAAATCAGACACTAGCTGTATTTAGTTAAAATAGAACAAATGAATAAAGTTGATTATGCAGAGGTTTTGTTAAGCAAGCACAGTATCAAATATTTTGACTAACTGAAAGCCCTGTTTATTTATTTATTTTTTTGTTACAGGGTTTTAAATAGGTTTCAGTGTGTTTGTGTAAATATAATATAATAAGAATTTGCAGGTAGTACATTTATTGAACTATTTGGCAAAATAATAGCACATTAATTCATGGATGGAGAAATGAGGACTGTTTGATATGAATAAAACATCACTGTGCAGTTTCTTTACCAAAATATGTTTTGAGATCCAATTAAAGTCATTCTAGACATTAAATAATGATAATTCTGTTTCATTATTACTCTTAAAAACTTATTTTTATTAACAAACAATAAACAACGTGTGCAGAACCATTTACAATTTCACCACTGTCGTAATTACAATTAATGTGGCAATTTAAATCTCTAAGGATTTTTCATAGCAAGGGCACACACACTAAACAAAACCAAAAAAAACACAAGAAATAGCAGAACATCAAGCTGATATGTTAAATACAATTAGAAGCCCCATCTAGACACAGACTCACACTTCATTATTGTTTTAAATATTGTGACAGCAGGTCTCAATCTTTTGGTGAAAAAGTCCTTCTGAAGTATTAAGGATTATGTTATTTGTTCCATCCAATAGATTTCCCAAAACGTATACAGCTACATGTGATAAGTTGGAGGATCAGTAATTGAGATGCCACCAAGAATATTCTTATCAAATATTTATCAGCACACCCCTCAAATCCTGCTGGAATCAACCCAAGTAATGCAACCTTGGGCTCTTTTACAGGGGTAATTGTAATTAATAAAATGTTTAAATTAATTCAAAATTTTGCTTGAAGCCACAAAGAGAAGCAGGATGTGCCAGTGTCAACTAGTTTTTGTTAGCAGCCTAGTTGCTGTGTTCTGGACCATTGAAGACAGCTTAGTGCAGGTGAAAAGTGAGTTACAGTAAATAAGATGTGATAAAGTTAATGTGTACTGAAAGTTCCAATTTATTGGCTGACAGCGTAGGTGATTTTTGCTATCCATCTTAGATGAAACAGGACTGAACAAGCTTAGAGATGTGAGATTCAGCTTCAAATATTTGTCAAAAATAACACTAAAGTGTTGAGGCAATTACTCCAGAAGGATTAAGAGCTATTAATAAAAACAGTCATAGTGGTGCAGGAGGAAAAATAAACATGAAATTTCCATCTTAAGAATGTAAGAAGACACTGTCCTTTAGAAATATAATGCCAGCTTTGTTTGTTTTGTTGTTCAAAGTTTGTTCTAAATACGGTGTTTACCTGTGAACCATGTTTTTACATTAAGTTTCCTCTCTACAAAAATACATGTGGTGTGGGCACATCTACTGAGTGTCATTCTGCTTTAAATGGTTTGATGTTGCTACTCCCCTGAGATATCTGTTTATGAGTTGTTCTGCAGTGCTGAGGGGAAAACATGATTACCTCTCTGGTGTTTTTTGTTCAATAATGCCGATTTTTTTTTTTTCTTTTTTGAAGGCGACACAAGTGTGATGGCTGGAGTGTATGGCCCAGCTGAGGTCAAAGTCAGCAAAGAGATCTATGACCGAGCAACCCTGGAAGTGTTGATACAGCCCAAAGTGGGACTGCCAAGTGAGTTGTTGTCATGGGGTTAAAAATCCTCATTATGCATTTTTGTTTAGTTAGTTTTTTGGAAGGCTAATATGAGATGGACAGTTTACATCTTCACGTACGCAAGCATCTGAGGCCAAGTGAGAAATGTAAATTTGGAAAAAGAAATCAATGTTCTAGCTTTTAAGTTTCTTTTTCCAACCCTGTTCACAGAAGTGGAAAAATCTGCTATGCCACAGCTCACCACAAGGTGGAAGAAGTGAGCTTTCTAGTCAACATTAAGTCTTTATACCAGCATCTGTTCAATTTCTAGGTGTAAGGGAAAGATCTCAAGAACAGTGCCTGCGAGAAACCTGTGAGGCATCTCTGCTCCTGTCGCTTCATCCTCGCTCCTCACTCACTCTCATTCTTCAGGTTCTGCATGATGATGGTTCAGTATCCTTTTGAGAAACTGTGTGTTCTGTGAAGTTTATGTCAACTGTGCATATTCTTCCTTACCGGTTCCTTCAGCTGTTGTCCTGCTGTTTGAATGCTGCATGTATGGCTCTTATGGATGCAGGATTGCCCATGAGTTGCCTCTTTTGTGGAGTGACCTGTGCCATCACTTCAGATGGGCAAATTATCACAGACCCCACTGCAGCTCAGGAAAAGGTAAATCTAAGGCTCATATGTTCTGTCAATTGACCAAAAAAGAAGAAAAATCAGTCCAACGTGCTCTGATGGTGTTTTTTTTGGGTAAATTTCCTAAAAAGTTGGCAGAATTAATGACACAGAAAAACTGTAGATAAATCAGCTGAGACCAGCCAGTTTTCATCCCTTTGTAAATGCCCCCAAATCAATTCTTCTTTCGTCTAGAAAACTGTGGTTCTCTCTCTGATTAAATCTTGTACCCTGCAGTTTTTGTGTGTGTGTGCACGTGTGGTTTGGGCAGGAGGTATAAAAAGCAACTAATGGGTTTGTAGAAAGTTTTTCTAACAGAATTTTCCTCACATGACTACTGGCTGAGACCTATCTATAGTCTCTCTGTATCTGCCTGTGTTCTCTCTGGATACTCTGGCTTCCTTCCAGAGTCCAAATAACTGCATGTTAATTGGTGCTTCTGAATTGCCTGTAGGTGTGAATGTGAGCCTGAATGGTCTGTCGCTTTGTGTTAGCCCTGTGATAGACTAGCAAACTGTCCAGGGTGTACCCTGGCTCTTGTCCTATGACAGCTGGGATAGGCCTCCCTACGACCTTGAATTGGACAAGCTTTTGCCACATCATCTTGAATATATTTGGATGCCGTTTTAATAAAGAACATTGTTTTAAAATCTTTGATGAATATACTGATTTGTTTTTTTTTGTTTCCTCTCACACAAGGAAAGTCGAGCCTTGATGACTTTTGCAATTGACAGCACAGAGCACAACGTTATGATGTCTTCGAACAAAGGATCATTTTCAGTGCATGAGGTGAGTGGATGAATAACAGGAAAAAAAAGCTGCTTGCCAGTTCAAATAAAACTTTTTTTTAGAAAACCCCAGGGGAAAAAAAAATCTGAATAAGCTAGAAAAGGGGGGAAACTTTGCGCACTGTTAGGCTCCACATTAATAATTTAATTGTACTTTAAAACATGCTTAACAAAGAAAAGACATTTCCTGTAGAGGCTGTTGATGTTGCCACACCATCCTTGTATCCTAAAAAGCCCTTTTGGTGTTTCTGAAGTATTGAAAAGAGGATCATGTAAGATTTGTATTTTTTGCCTGTTATTGAAAATGAGCAACATTTGTTTTTGTTTGTAGTCCAAGTTCTTTTGAATAGTCATAGTGAGCAACTTTTGGCTGCATGCAGGTGATGGAGTTGTTAGCATTGTCGCCTCACAGCAGGAAGATTCCAAGGTCCTGGTTTGAACCCCGGCCTTTATGCATGTAGTCTTTATGTTCTCTCTGTGTCTTCATAGATTTTTTCAAGGTACTCCAGTTTCCTCCCACAATACAAAAACATAAATGTTAGATTAATTCAGTGGTTCCCAAACTGTGGGATGTGGAGCCACTGCAGGTGGGACGTGGACAACCAGGTGATAAATATTAAATGAATAGGTGTGGTTCTTATATGAAAAAGAAACAAGCAAACATTAATCCTTTTCTCTTGTTAATGTTTTATAAATTTCTGGGGTGTGAGATGTGCATTTTTGTGTGGCATGGGGCTCAAACTCTTTTTTTTTTGGTTTCTGAAGCAGTGCATGCCAAAAAAAAGGTTAGAGAATCACTGGGTTAATTGGTGATTCTAAATTGGCTGTGGATGTGAGATAGATAAATGCTTTAAGTGGATAGAATAAAGCAATGTATAAATAAATGTAACTTGCAGTCTAAAGTGCTTTGAGTGGTCAGTAAGACTAGAAAAGTGCTATTTATGCAAGTACATTACTTTAAAGTATCTATGTGGAGAGGAAAAAGAGTGATTACATTTGCTGAAATTCAATCTCTAAATCAGTGACTGCAGTCTGCATGGAGCAGAAAGTCTGGGCTCAGATTAAATTGACTGGTGGGTTGCCTTTTGATCAGCAGATCTCAGATTTGAAATAAATATTGCCTCTACAGGAAATATTTATTCTTTTTTCTCCTTGACACATCCCTGGAAAAGATCCCAGGTAACAATATTTTAAAAAAGAATGAAATTATTTAACTGTAGTATGCAGATTTCCCCCTTTTTGATACAATACGTATTTTTTAAGTACTAGAACATTGTAACATTTGCATTTGTGATTCTACCCCATGAGTAACTATCAGGTTTTTGTTGGAAACAGCTATTTTATTTCTGCTGTCTTCATCATGTCCATCCTCTGCTTCAGGTCTGACATAACGTAAATTGAGGTATAGTGCAGTACATATTTTGTCTGATCTTGAGTTATTGTTTTTCTTCTTTCACAGCTGCAGCAGTGCATCGCAGTCAGTCAGAAAGCATCAGAGAAGATCTTCCAGTTCTACAGAGACTCTGTCAGGCGGCGATACTCCAAAACTCTCTGATAGACACGAAGATTTCTTTTTCCTTGTCTTTTTTTAACAATGCATACAAATACTGATGTTGCAATAAAATATTTAAAAACCCCTTAAGCCACATTTTCTTCAGTTCACTTGTAGTCAGCTTTATGGTGGGAAGGCTTATGTGAGAAACCAGACTGAACAAAGTGCAAAATGAAAAGAGCAAATACGAATGTCAAACAAGTGCATTTATTGGGATTTGCTGATTTTCTTTCACTTCAATATTTACATGTAATACAAGGACCTGGGGAAAAAACCTGAATGTCTCTTGTAGTAACAATTCCCATTTGCTGCAATCTTTGATCTTTATCGACTCACATGACATGTCCAGTGTGTCCAGTTATTATCTGTAGAAGTGACACAGAGTGAGACAGATCTGAGCAAAGCTTGTCTCATGACAGCCACATCACTCATGGCAATCTCTGTTAAATGACTCAATATAAACCACTAATTGATGTAACTCAAGCTGTAACAACAAAGGGTGATTTTTTTTTTTTTTATTGACATGAATGTCCAGTGGAGACAGACAGTAGATCAGGATTTTCAGAACTGTATGAAGTTGTGTGTGGACAGTTAGTGCAGCTGAATCACAGCACGTCAACAGTGATACCTGACAAGGGTAATAAGACACTGAGATATCAGAGGTGTGTCTACTAATACCACTTACAGTGACCATTATCTATGTTCAGCTCAGTCCTCATACAACACTGGGATTGCAGAAAATGTAAGTACTTGCACTCTATAAAAACTATTTATCTAAATAAAAAAATGTCAGCTTTCACCATAGTCATTTATTTATATTTACTTGGAGTCCACAAGCCCCTCTCACCATGGAGGTTGCATTAGGAGGGCATCCAGGGACCCCTTGGGGAGAACACAAGGGAGAAGCCGAAGGTGCACTTGGAGTCTCCACTCTTTTCCTATTTAGCTAATGGCACGTTTAAGCTCAAACTAATATGGTCAGAGCTTTTTTCTCTTTTGTCCAGGTTTTTCTTGGAGAGATGTTGACCAAACTGAAGGAAATGGTCAAAGTTTGGAGCAGGTTTGTATGCAGAAAACCACAAGCTCACCCTGCAGGTTTTTTTTTTTTGTGAGACCGAAATTGAGATGCTACTGACACATGCATCATAATTTTTGAAGCCTTTTTTTTTTTAGCCCATTTGCTCATAAAGCATTTCTGTGTTTTTGAACCTAAGTTTTAAGTAGACAGCATCATTTTTAACTTTGTCATTCTGCAAGGAGAAAGTTCCCGAAGGATTTAAGTTCTATTTTTGGTGGGAATAATATCAGAATCTATGTTTAGGGTGCATAGTGTAACAGCCTGGTTACTTTTATTAATGGAACGCTCATAGTAGGATCACCCTTGGAGTTTCATCCATATTATTGGCACTTGCACCCTTAAGTATATGTCATGAAAGGAAGCAGCCATCAGAAGATGGGTACACTGTGGTCATACAGGGATGGACATGGTCAGAAAATAATATTCAGGTAGGCTGTGGCATTTAAATGATGCTCAGTTGATGCTAAGGGGCCCAAAGTGTCCCAAAAAATATCCCCCATGCCATTACTTCACCACCACCTGGCTGAACTGAAAATACAAGGCAGGATGGAGCCAAGCTTTAATGTAAATTCTGATCCTATCTGAATGTCACAGCAAAGTCAAGACTCATCAGACCAGGCAGCATTTTTCCAGTCCTCTACTGTCCAGTGTTGGTGAGCCCATGCAGATGTTAGCCTAACTTTTCTGGTCTTAGCTGACAGAGTTGCCCCTAGTCTGGTCTTCTGCTGTTGTAGCCCTCTGGCATCAGCAAGGCATTTTTGTCCAGAAAACTGCTGCTCACTGGATATGTTCTCTTTTTTGGACTGTTTTCTCTAAACCCTAGAGGTACAAAGCCTCAGGTATACACTGCTGAGTGTGTATCTTGTGTCTGTTTTTAACTTCAGAATCTTGCATTTCACTTTAAAATTCTTGGGACTCATTTTCTTAAACACCAGTAATGACACGCTGTGTATTTGTCACTTAGTGTTTCATGTATTTCAACATGAAGATCCTGATTCCACTTGGTATAAATAAAGCAGAGGCAGTCCTTTCTGTCAGTAAACAATGACTGTAGCAGAGTGTGAAACCAGGATGAGCTTATCAATGTTCATGTGCAGCGTTGCCCTTTAGGTCCCTTGCTTAAGCCAGCGGTGCAGCAAGGAATTCCGAGTTCTCTGAAGGAATATTGCTTCCGGCTCATGATATGTTTTAAAATATCAAGCTCTAAGGTTCTAAAATTGTCACTAGCCTTCACCCCTCAAGTAACAGTGCTGGCTCAGGCCCTCCCACAGTGAAGTCCATCAGGATTTATCTGCTGCCACATTTTTGCTGCGACCTTTTCATAAATCTGCAGACTCTATCTGATCATACATCGCCCTCCACTTAGCTCCTCCCAGGCAGACAATGATAAATATCCCCTCTGATTGTTATTATTCATCCACTGTTTGTAATGCTAATATCTACAGTGCTGTGGAAACATCTGCATTTGTTGATTTTTTTTAACTTCAGTAATACTTAACATGTGATGACAACTACAGCACAGATTTAATAGAAGGTAACTTAAGTTGCTAAACAAATGACTGACTGAATCTTCTGCATCTCCCTTTTTCAATGGTTTTTCTTCATGTTTTAAGAACATCCTTCGAGCTGATTTTTTTCATAATCCCAAAGTGATTATAAGTGATTTACCAGCTCCCCGTTCTGCTTTCACTGTCCAATCTCGCAGCTCTTTCAGCTCCAGCTGATGTAGATGGAACATGACTTCAGACAAGTCGACAGACAAACACTGTGATTATTTGACATTTACTGGTGATATGTTGGCATGTGTTCATATTCATGAAATGCGTGAGAGGGCAGTCTTCTGTATGTGTGTGTGTCCTGTAAAAGAGTTGCTTTTATGGTGGTTTTCCAGACAGGTAGGAAATCAACGCAGCGATGGCACAGATATACGTTATGATTCCAAACACGATGGAGAGCACTGAGAGCCACAGAGCCTGGCGAGATGCTGCGTTGGCCCCCTGAAAATCCCCCTGAGCCGATGCCTTGTTGGTCTGCGTAAAAGAGGAGAGGAGACAGTGAGATAAGGATTAACGTGAAAAAAAAAAATAGGAGAGAGAGCATTTATCATCATTTGTCAATGTCCTCCCTGGCCTACACTTTTGCCCTTCCACTCATTCCAATCGCACGCTAAGCCCATATTATGTTCCATCTCCAAATCACACCCAGCGATTGCAGCTCATTCATCATTTTCTCCTCCTTTCTTCCTCTCTCCCTCTAGTCCTTGCCTTTGACTCTGACCCCTGTTTTAGGCAGCACTCAACAATATTGGAAATCTATCACCTTGAGGTTTCTTGTTATGACTCTAATTAAACCTTAACGAAGGCCATTGATCTGATCAAAAGGCCTTTGCAGCTTGCCGCCAGTTAGCTTTGCAAAAGTGTTAATGGGATTTTTCCCCTGCACTGCTGGAAGGATGCCTTTATAAAATAGGGAAGCCTAGAGATAGAGGTGTAAGGTGCTTTATCACACTACCAATGGTAATAGTGTCTGATGAATGTTGCTTACATCAGTAAGTTTAAGCAAGCAGTTTATGTGCTGCAGTGAAATGTTGACTAAAAATAACAAAACAACCTAAGCAAGGGAAGATTGCTTCTTTCTTCTTAGCTTTCTCATGGCTCTATGGATAGCTGGAATGGAAAGGTTGTGAACATTCAGGAGTAATGGTACTTTATATAGGTATACCTGTTTAATTAAGATACACAACAAATGCAGTTGATGAGTTGTGTTTTTTTTCTCCAAAACTTAATTAAGCTCGAGCTTATGTTCAAGAAATCAGTCTGAATGCCACCAGAGAACATATAATGAAGAATTGTGATTCTGAAGTTATCCAAAGGTTTTGCCTAAATTGTTAGGCTTTGTGCCGTTTCAAAAATATGATCCTAGGTGTAATCTCCTGGTCATAACTCTACCATAAATCCTTCATTTGCACAGTACTAAAGACAGTAGACCCATTGTCAGCACACACTGCAGAGGGTAAGAATCACACTCAGCTGTGAACGACAGAGCTGATTTTGTATCTTGTCTACTCAGGACTTGGTGTGTGTGTGTGTGTGTATACCTTCTGTGAAAGGTAGAAGGCAGCAATGCCCAGGGGCCAGAAGCAGCAGAGCATGGAGAAAAAGGCCAGACCCAAGTAGTCCTGAGGGATCATCAGAGGGAAGTTGTTCTCACTGTCTGTATCACTAAAGTCATCAATGGATGAGTCCTGGGATTCAAAGAGAGTGCCTTTAGGTTGAGCTCAGGTTAGAGTGTGGTAGCACACATTACAAATAAAAAACCTCTGAGGATGTGTGTTCTTGCAGATTTGTTTTTGTTTTTATTCGTGCATTTATTAGTGTCCCCGTAGTGTAGCAGTTTACAAATTCACCTCAAAAACTAAAAGGTCCCTGGTTTGATTCCAGGCGGGGGCACATGCCCCTCTAGCCATGGAGGGTTGTGTCAGGAAGGGCATCCGGTGTAAAAACCTCTGCCAAATTACCGAAGCAGATTAAACCACTGTGTTGAAGGTACATTTTTTAAATTTGTGCATATATTCAGATATTTGTGTCTGAGATTTCTGTCTCCACAACAGTGCAGTGGGAATTAAATGAATTTCTTTTCCAGTAGCTGAAATATATAAGGGTTAACCCCAAAACCACAGTGTCATCAGTTATTACTTGTCTTAAAGAACTTTGTTTCAAAATGGTTCTCTTGGAGATTTTGTGGGTTATTATGGGAAACTGAGATACTGCTTCTACAAAGAAATGCATATCCTGAATGTATGATGATCCATTTCATGCCATTTTAAGTGCGTTGAGCCAAACAAGTCATGGTTGCATTCTGACAGCCCACTGTTCTTTATTCTAGAGGTGTACAGTACTGCTGTGGGTTTGTCTGCTTGTTTCTGTTTGTTTTATAAAGCTGCTAATAGCCAACTGATTTACTTATTTGTAATTTCAGTGAACCATCTCTTTATACCTAAAGCTCAGTTAAATTGAGGATACTTCTTATTGTCTTAAACAAAAATAATCACTTTCAACATTAAGTCACTGTTCATAGTAGAATAAAAAAAATCTTTTTTATATATTCATGTCCTCCACAACAGCTGAAAAACTTTGCTGGTGCCCGAAAGATAATGTGACTGAATGGGGTTAGTTTGGATGTGCACTAGCTCTGCTGACCGCAGGGCAATTCATGACTCATGCATCCTTTTGAAACAGCTACATATTCAGTCTGACTTGCTCTCTTACAGTGACCCTGTCATATTACTTAGGCTTTTTGAGTTTGTGCAAGAAATAGTTGTACACTTCCAAATGATGCTTCTTTTACATATTAGTAAATGTTCTGTACACCAGAAGTCTCAAGCTTTCCCTGAATTAAAAAAAACAAGAGATGAGCACACACAACATTTCAAAGCATGGTTCACAGGATTTTTTTTGTTTCATTACATTATTTGCACATGTCTATTTAATTGGTCTAGAGAAAACTCTAATGTTGGGAGTGGTTTGGAAGCATTTTTATTGACATAAATCAGGGAAATCAAAGTCCACCAAGACGGGACACCCTTGAGGTAGTCGCTCCATAATATTGATCTGGTAGCAGTGATAGTTCATCATGAAGCAATAAATGAGTTTTGTGAGCAGGTTAAAGTCCTTTTACTAAACATTTAAAGTAAATGTTGTTGCGTTGTGCCTCTTTGAGGTCACTGCAAGGTTTTATTCCCACAGGCCTGAGATTCTGCATCACTGCACTATTGCCAGCATTCAGAATGAGCTTAAAAGCGTTTTTATGAGCTCTCCTTTTGTCCTTGTGGAGCAAACTCTTACCAAAACTTTGTGGAAGCCAACTGCTGTTGATTTTAATAGTGTGTAGTACTACCATGAATTTGTCCTCTTACTCATGTTCTTAATTAAAGTAATAATCATAAAATAGCCTTCAGCCTTTTAGCTTCAGTTATTTGGAGAGCTTTTAGTATTTGACCTTGAAGGGAGACGAAACATAAAGATTTATTTGTGACATTTACAAAATGTATTCTCATGTTGACTACTGTTAGAGTCTCATTGCTAATTTGTATTTTACTTCATGATGGGCTTTGCTCATTGGTCTACGAAATAGAACTGGCATCTTCTGTCAGCACTGTAGTGTCATTACCTGCTCTGCAGCAGGAAGCAGCTTTATGTAATCTGGCTTTTTGACAGTAAGCATTCAATTGCTGCTTTACTCACGTGTCTATTTTAAGTTCTTCTTTGCTCTCCAGAATCTGTACTGAGAATGTGAGTTCTTTTGCTTTCCTTTAACTCTTTTGAGCAACAAAGAGGATGTAGTTGAGATAAGATGATAAAAATAACAGGGATATCTATATATGCAAACTGAATCTCTTTGGGCTTTGTTATTTTTTGACACTTATTTATTAGTTTCAGCCCTATTCATGTTTTATAAACATGGTATCTGTACAGTGTCTTACATCAGAGTCAGGAAGCAGGTCATCCTCATCATCCATGCTGTAGGATGCACTATGGAAGTCCTGTGTCTCAGCCAGCAGCTTCCTCTCCAGTGTTGAGCCTGGCCGAATGTCTACAAAGGTGGTCTCCAGGTAGTCTTTGCTGAGCAGGGAGTCTGTGTGGCTCCAGATGGGGGCTGCTGGGTAATAGGACTCCAGTGTGCGAGGTAAAGAGCAAGGATCCAGTAGCTGCTGTTGCTGAAGCTCAGGAGGATGTCCACAATAGCTCCTCCATGCTAAGGGAGGGTAAGAAATGTCCTCTTCACATGTAACCAAGATTCCCTTGAACAGCCCACCTGGAGCCTGTGCAGTTCCAGGTCCCAGGCCCGGCCCTGATCCCCGGCTGTTATTGGTGCTTTCTCCCAGAAGAGGGTGCTCCAGCTCATCTAGATTCTCCATTCTCCTGTTTTTAATACCAGCCACCCAAGAGGCGACCACATCAACAACCCAGTGTAATCTACAAATCAGTCTGCAGAGCTTCTCTCTGAAGAGTTCAATGGGTTTACAGTATGCAAAGGCAGCTGCTTTGCTGGTTTTAGTATTTCAGTGATAATCCATCCTTAATCCTATTCTTTAATTTTTCTCTTATTATAGGGCTTAGCCAAGGGGCCAACAACACATGCCAGATTTATGATAGAGTGAAATAACCAGCCTGGTCCCGTGAGCTGTTTGGCTGTAGCTGTGCTGGATAATTCAAGATTTTCCTGTCCTCACATGTCATGAACAATTTTTTCAGGACTTCATGGTTATGGCTTTGGCCCGTGTCTTCCATTTCACATGACTAAGTCAGTCGGTATTGAAAAACTGCTAATGGCAGCTACTTCTGTTCTCATGCAAAATCAAAATATTCAATGACGAAGGACCTTGATTAATCCCAGACAGGCTAATAAAACACTGGCAATGGGACTTCAGTATGATGGAAAAAGACCCTTTCAATAAAATACGAAGTCCTAATCTATGCACAGTGACTTGGTATTAGTGTGAAAGCCTCAGACATCAATCCTTCCCTTCAGCTACAGGATGGAAATGGGCAATTAGTTATGAGTTGACTGTAAAAAGACTAACATACAAAAATTTCTAGCTGTCATGATATACAGCCAAGTGTTTTTTCCTTTGCAGAAGTCTGAAAAAGGACACTGAAACTGCTTTTAAAAAGAGGAAAATGGCATTGCCCCTTCAGATGACTGGACCGTCACATAGTGAGGCATTTTGAAGCCTGAATATGCACAACCTCCAGCAGCAGTCAAACTAGTGGAGCAATGAACGGATTGGGGCCATATTTGAGGGCAGTTAATCTGTAAAAGCAATGAGGCTCCAGAAATAGAATCCTATGGTGCACATCCTCAGGTCAACAAGCCTGTGAACATGCCTGTTATGCTGTTGTTGCTGCAGGAAGCGATAATGAAGAAATCAGAGCCCTATACTGTTGATTCACTGCTATGGGTTTGCTACTGGATTATGGCAGCACTCTATTGGGACATGCAACTTTAATGCACCACCTTAAGAGGGTCTCACTTAGAACAGATGAGCAGTCGGGGCAACTCTCCATCCAGTTTGATGAGTTCCAATGAGGGTGATGACGTCTGTTAAGAGAAGAACAAGGTCACACAAAATATTTATACTTTGCAGTTTAACTCTTATTCTCATTATTCAACATCCAGTTTCTGAGGGTTGTGAGCTACTGAAGCTCCAATTTGGACTTATTTTCTTCATGGGCACATACATTCCTGAGGCTAACCCTAACTTGGTTTTCAACTTCATACAGAAATTGCACTATAATTACATACTGACTCCTTTGTTCTTTTTCTGCCCTCAAGTGACATATCTTACTGTCAAACTGTGTGCCTTGATCGATTTACTTAATCAGCTCCCAGTACAGTGGCAGGTTACTGTGATTTGTGTGTGTGTGTGTGTGTGTGTGTGTGTGTGCTACTGCTGAAAAGTTTAAAATCACTTGGAAATTATTGTTTTCTAAAAAACAAAACAAAACATGAAATTAGTTTGAATAGGAAATATCAAACGAACAGGGCATGCTGACATTGTCAGAGTTAGAAATAATGATCTTAATGGAAATGATGAATGTGTTCTTTAAACTTTGCCTTCATCAAAAAAACCTTTTGCAGCAATTACAGCCTGGCAGACCTTAGGCATTCTAGCGATCAATTTTTCTAGCTAATCTGATGAGATTTAACCCCATGCTTCCTGGAGCATCTCCCACAAGATGAATTGGCTTGATGGAGTTTTCCTCTGTACCATACAGTCAAGCTGCTCCCACAACAGCTCAAGAAGGTTCAGATCTGGAAACTGGGCTGGCCAGTCCATTGCAGTCAGAATTCTGGCTGACTGTTCTTTAAATATTGCTCACACATTTTGGAGGTGTGTTTTGGGTCAATATCCTGTTGTAGGATGAAATTGGCCCCAATCAAGTGCTGTCCACAGGGTATGGCATGGTGTTGCAAAATCATCTGATAGCTTTCCTTCCTCAAGGTCCCTTCCACTCAATCTCTTATTTTCCCACCTCCAAAGCACCCACAGACCATTACACTGCCTCCAACATGCTTGACTTATGGTATTAAGCACTGTTCTTGCATCTTTTTATTTGTTCTGCATCTCACAAATGTTTGATTCCTGTTCCTGTTTGATTCAAAGACCTCAAACTTGGACTCATCTGTCCACAACACCTTTTTTCAGTCTTCCAGTGTCCAGTGTTCAGTGTCAGTGTCCTGTGTCTTTTGCCCATCTCAGTCTTTTCTTTTTATTGGACAGTTGGAGATATGACTTTTTCTTGGCAATTCTGCCATGAAGTCCAGCATCCTACAGTTGTCTCATCACTGTTGATGCCGACACTGGTTTGTGAAG
Organism: Etroplus canarensis; assembly: GCA_015106775.1. Classification (NCBI taxonomy): domain Eukaryota; kingdom Metazoa; phylum Chordata; class Actinopteri; order Cichliformes; family Cichlidae; genus Etroplus; species Etroplus canarensis. Next base: position 14,659 of record VUQH01090635.1, read on the forward strand.
GGTACCATTTAGTGCAGCTGCCAGTTGACAACCTGTGAGGCATCTTTGTCTTAAACGACACACTCTCAGATAGGTCTTCTTGTACAGTTGTACATCAGGGCTTCCCACCCTTTTTTCTGTCCTTATTAGAGCCAGTTTGTGTTGCTCTCTGAAGGGATAAGTTAACAGCATGGTAAGAGGTTTTAAGTTTCCTCGCAACTTCTTGCACTGAATAGTCTTCCTTTCTAAGCACAACAACAGACTGACGGGCCATTTTGAGCCCGTAAACAAGCAAACAGCTGCTGTATCAGGAAGGGCATCTGACATAAAACCTCTGCCAAATTACCAAGTCGGATTAATCCGCAGTGGAGACTCCTTGAGGAGGATACAAGGGAGCAGCCGAAGGTACACTATAGTAGTACAGCAGTTTTCAGCTGTGCAGCACAATTGCAAAAGGGTTCTAATGATCACTTAGCCTTATAAAATGATTAACTTGGATTAGCAACCATACCAGGAGATTAATGCAGAGGACTGACAGTTGCTGATAAAATGCCTCTATGCAAAAATGTAAATCATTCTTTAAAAATCATCCGATCAATTTTAATTGTTTGTGAAATGGATAAAGCTATTTGTGAATTGCATGAAATTTGCTAGTGATCCCAAACTTTTGAGCGGTAGTGTTTTTGAGATGTGTTTCTTCCATCAAACTCAAGACGAGCTAGTATTTTTTATGCCCCACTTTCAACATTTGATCGGTTTTCTATGTTCTTTTGTGAATAAAATATTGGTTAACAAGATTTGCAAATGACTGCATTGTGTTTTTACACAGCGTCCCAAGCTTTCTGGAACTGAGGTCGTATTTAAGCAGTAAAATTTCCATTCTCTCCTTTCGAGTGTCATTGCCACTGTTGCCCTACATCACTGCATAATGTTTAAATCCCCCACCACCCCAGCTTCCACCGTCGGTGAATGATGACTTATCACTCCCCATTTTTATGTGTATTATATTTTGTAGGGGGTGATGAGCTTGGGGCCTGACATAAATATTCACCCGGTGTTTATGTGTAATCCAATTTACTGTTAAAAGCCACAAAAAATAATACAACTCATTACCATTTACAACAGAAATATATGCCTATAAGAACAATTAAATTACCTGAATTAATTGAATTCAGGTGTTTTAAAACACAAAACTACAGAGAGCTAGTGCGCAAAAAACTAACATTTAATCAACTGAGACTCAATAGAGTAATCCAGCTGCCTGTCACATTTCTTGGCAGAAAAGTACGTTTTTTTTTGCTTGGTTTTTTATTATTGCCAACAGAAACTGGATGAAGAAGAAGAGAATCACATTTTCAAGCTGTTCAAGCATTTTATTGCAATAGCTGTTGTGGATACACACAATTTTTACACTAAAAATGTTTTCAAATTTACCCAGCTTTTTGTTAACATAAGCTTTTTGTTAGGATTTTGACATACCTACGGTACACCCTGGCTCTCAAATAATTCATGCTCTGATAGGCTTCAGCCCCCAACAAATCTCCATAGAATAAGCTGCTTAGAAAATGGATGGATGGTTGGACATATGTCCCTGAAAAACCAATGGGATATACAGGACGTGATAACTGACTTAAGATATTAGCCAGTTGTCTTAAATGAGGAAATTAAACTCACATACAACTGATTTTGTATATTCCAATCTACGAATACATAAAATCAGCCTATAACTAAGTGGTCGAGAAATGTTGCTGTCAGCTGAAGGTGAGAAGAGAGGAAAAAAGTCAACGTATAGTGTGTTAAATGTCTTTTCATTTCCGGGAAAATAATAAAGTGTCATTCCAACAAACTACATAATATCTCATCAGTAAGTATTCATTCTGTATGGCAGAGTGCTTCACAGGCTCAAGAACAATTCTGTGACTCATTGCATGCTTCACCGCACCACGCGGGAAAAAAAATGGATTAATTGGGTGTCTTTGGGCTGGCGTTCGCTGAAGGCTCCATTTTCTGCTTGCCTTATGGAGGCTGAGTGATTGTTCAACAGAGTGACGTCAGCAAAAGCTCTGTGCAAACTGCCTTCCTCTCGTAACACATACACATCTGGACATATGGTGCATTTTGCACACATGCTCATGTAACACTAATATTTGTAGCACTTCACCAGCCTTCTCTCTCTCTCTTCTGTCCCCTCCCAGTTGCTGCAGCTTCATTCCAGGAGAGATGCACTCAGCTTTATTACACCCTCTCCCTCCCTCCTCCACCTCTGCCCATCCACCATAAAAAGACTTCTGTCAGCTGTATTATAAGCCTGCCTCCTTTTCTGATTCTGCAACGCTCATAAAACATCCAGTCAGGTAGAAGGAAGGTTGCAAGGACGCTGCCGCAAATCACCAGTGACACTTTTACAAGAGATCCTCTTCTCTCTCTCTCCCTATCTCTGTCCTTTTAGTCTGGTGTTTTGTCATACACATACACAACCTCTCATCTACTCAGCTCCCTCCATACTTCTACCCCTCTTCTTCGCTTTTTTAATAATCCAGTCAATACTTTTAGCAAATCCACTGTACAAAACTTAAAACTTTTCTCCTTGAGTAGCATTTCTACTTACTACGTGAAAAAAAAGCTTGTTCTTAAGACATCGAAATATGCAACCAAAGTGAAATATTGCTTTAAACCCCTGTCATGAAAGCAGAAAACTGTTGCTGCTGACTCTTACTTAGATTTTCAGCAACTCTGCAGTCTTTTTGACACACACTGACTTTCTGTCTCAAAGCATACATTCACATTCTTGCTGGAAGTAATGGCTGTTATATTTCAGCTGATACCGATCAAAACACAGATACAGTGAACACACTCATGGAAAAGAAATGCCATACTGGCCGTAGGAAATTGGATCTGGAAATGCTTGCAGACTGTAATAAAAACGCATCTTGAAGAACAGTGATGTCAGGCTGATAAGACCAGAGCAGGCTCTGAGATACGCCAAACAAAAATCTGAAAACCCAAGTGGTGGTTAAATGGCCCTATTGATTTCATTTCCAAACTCTTTTCTCTCTCTCTCACTCTTCCTTGATCTGCATAGAGTGAGTGAAGAGAAGAGAGGAAGCTGAACAGAAAAGATAAGCAAAAAACAGGCAGGAACGTCAAGAGCGTTGCACAGCTCGTGAAGCTCAAAGTAACACCATGTTCCTATGGAAACACATTCACCGTGGAGTGGAGTGCTCACTGCAGGATAAATGAAGCAGAGGCTAATTTGCCATTTCAGTACTGTTCCTCTGCTTGGCTTGATAATAACTGGATGGGATAATTCCAGCATTACTGTGCCTTCCAGTAAAAATGTTACTGTAATTTTAGACTGCAAAAGATAGATAATTTCCTCAGAATCACTCTGTAATAAAAAATGAGTGCAGTCATGCCAGGCTCTGGGTATGCTTGAACCCCCCTGTGCAGAATGTGTGTATCACAGCGTGCGCTCATTAATCAGTCCATGGCATACCCCACTCTACTCCCCCCCAAAACACACACACACAAAGTCATTTCATTTCCTTTACAATACATGCATTCACAAACACTCTTTGCAGTGCTTTGCAGCCTTGCATCACCTTGCCCTTTCAGACGCACACAAAAACAAACCCTTTGAAGCCCTCCATGCCCAGCCACCCACGTGCATGCATCATACACAAATTTTCTCTTTTCACACACATACACACATTGCTCCCACAGCTGGTGCTCGTGTGCAATGAGGCCCAAGAAATAAGAAATTAGCCATCTGTAATATGTTGCACGTTGCTCTAACATCTCTGCAGAGTGTGTGGTATGTTGTAGTCAGTCTTCTGCAATATGAATCTGGAAGCATCATGGGACACACTGCACAGAGACTGGCTATATTTCATTCCACAATGTTCTGTTCTCCACATACACACACAAATCTGATAAAAGAACTTTACAATAACATGAAGCATACGATAACATACATAGTAAAAAAAAAAAAAAATCTGCACTACATGGAGACAATTACACACTTTTTCAAACAAATCCCCAGTTTCAACTGCAAACCACTTCCTAAAGAAACAAAGTAAAACAATTAAGTCAAGCACACCAATTAAGAAAATTTCCCTGTGTCATCACCTTAAATTCACTATCAAAAATATGTCCTAAATTATACAGGAAAAACCCAGCACATTTTACTGGCTGAAAACAGTCACAGTAAACAGCTCTGTACAGCCAGTAAGAGTCGTGTAAAATTATTAATATTTTTTCTACTTCTAAATTGTATTTCTGATTTTTTGGGGGTATGAAAATAATTCCTAAACCCCCTGAAATCGTGACCAGCAGTACAAACAATAAAAACAGTTTCATTTTGGTTATGAGTTATTGGTAAAGTCTGTGCAAATGTGTGTGAACAATGACAGGAGTTGCCAAACAGCCACAACAGATAACTAAACAGGCACTTCACAATCTACACTGTGTTTTTATATCATTTGCCTTGCAATGTAATGACCTGTGCATGCATGTGTTTATCTGTGGTGTTTGTGTGTGTAAGCTTGTACTAGTATTAATCTCAATGTGTCGTCAAATATCTGTTGAGACAAAAAGCTGGTACACAGATAGTAAAGCACTGAGGTCTTGGTTTGGTCAAATTTATTTTGTTTGGTTATAATCATACCTGCAGTTATGATTAAGTCTTTGAGGCCTCAAGGGAACAAATCTGACGCAGTGTAATGTTCAAACAAATAACGAAACAGGTGTGTGTTGCAGTGCAGTAATGAGCTGATGAGGAAATTATATTCTTTCAGATGTTTACATGAGCAGCAGTGTTTTTACATGGTTTCATTCTCATCATCATCATCATCATAGATGGAGGACATGGTGTGTGCACCACCCACTGCCTACCCCCATCAGTGAAAAGAGCTGCTTTTAATTAGGACTGCTGTTCCTTTGAAAGTGCATAAATTGCTTTTTGTCATGTAGTGTCCTACAGGACATTTTACATGTAACAATTAGAAGTGAAAGAGATTCAGAATTTTTACCTTAAAAACAAAAACAAATAAACAAAAAAGAAACTTGTTAAGGGAAGTGGTTTTTAATCAGGTTATCCCCATGACTGTGCCATGCTATTCTAATACTGCACAGCAGGCTTGTTGTAGGGAGATAAATGGCTAAACAAATGTTAGCAATGGAGCAGAGTCTTGTGTGTTTGCACAGGGGAGGCTGCTCTGCTGCTATTGGGGTTCCACTCCAAATCAGCATATCCCCTATTTTATATATATACATACACACACACACACACACACACACACACACACACACACACACACACACAGTCAAAAGTTTGGACACACCTTCTCATTTCTCACTGATTTCTGCACAACACAACTGATGGTCCCAACCCCATTAAGGCAAGAAATTCCACAAATGAACCCTGAGAAGGCAC
>VUQH01090637.1:0-13739 GCA_015106775.1 Etroplus canarensis
ATGGACGGATGGATCCAAAGGAGGAGGTCAGGAGAGAGGTCCAACAGTGAGAGTCTACAGCCATCTGTAAAACACGGTGGAGGCTCTGTCATGGTTTGGGCTGCATGTCAGTCAGTGGTGTTGGGTAAATACTGATGGAATAATGAATGCAGAAAAGTACAGTCAGATTTCGATCCATCGTGTAATACCATCTGGAACGCATCTGATTGGTAAATACTTCATGTTTCAGCTTGGCAATGATCCCAAACACACTGCCAATGCAGTAAAAGTCTAACTAGATAGAAGAACACGCAATGGAACACTATCAGTCATGGACTGGCCTCCTCAGAGCCCAGACCTCAACATGGTTGAAGCAGTGTGGGATCATGTTGACAGAGAACAGAACAAAAGGCAGCCAACATCCAAAGAAGAGCTTTGGAATGTCCTTCAAGAAGCCTGGAGAACTATTCCTGAAGACAACTTAGAAACAGGAAGCTTGGCTCAGAGAGTTCAGGCTGTGTTGGAGAATAAAGGAGCTCAGGCCCGGCTGCTTAAAATTGTGCAAACTCTGTTTCTGCATCATGTACTGTATTTCCATTTATGCATGTTTAAATAAACGTTTGCACTTATTTTCCAGCAACATATAAGGAAATGAGGGCTGGCTCGTGTACTGTACTGGCCTTCCCACTCAGGTCTGTCTTTGTTACAACAGTTTTCATGCTGACCAATCTGCACGTCAGCTTGACATTCCATTTCGCCCTCGCTCACGTACAAGTCCCAGATGTTTTTTTCCTGTTAAGAACCCCAACCACTCAGAGAACTACAATACGCTGCACCCTGCAGAGCCGCCTCCACCAGCAGCTTCAGGTCGCAAAGAAATCAGCAGTTGGAATAAAAACTGAGATATGAACAAAGCACTTCCTGATGAACTCTGACATTTTATATTATGTTTTTGTTTTGATTTGTTTATTAGCAGCATTACACAAAAAGTTAGAGACAGGTTGGAAGAATGGTTTGCCAGTGGACTATGCCAAACCTAGAAGTAATTATCCGGATCTGGGTCTGGATCCAGTCAGGAAAACATAGGAATTTGAGGACTGTTCAGCCTTGGTGGAGGTGTGCAGTCTTGGACTGCTCTTTCTCTTTGCTTTCAACCTCTTTATACCCACCAGTCCCAGAGTGAACTGTTTAGGGTTAAGGTTAGGTTTAGGGTTAGGTTCACATCCTTTATCTGTAATTTTATGACGTAAGACCAAATAAGAGAAAGATGACATCTTTTAATTTCTGAGCATGTGGCTAAACCTCAACCTAACCCTACTCCCAAGTAGTTGGAAAGGTTAAAACGATAAGATGTCATTGATTTTTTGGACTCTTCTGAGATCTGAGAACCAGACTCTGCTGGTTTATCTCCAAATCTGTTTAATGAAGGTGAGCAGGCCTTGGACTCTGGCAGGCTCTTCTCCATCCATCCGTCGTCTGCTGCTTTTCCGGGGCTCCGGGTCGTGAAGGCAGTAGTTTGAGCTCTTCAGGGGGGACACCAAGACATTCCTTGGCCAGCTGGGAGACAGTCTGTCCAGTGTGTCCTGGATCTGCCACAGAGTCTCTTCCCAGAGGGTAGGAACGCAGATTGACCATTAAATCAAAAGCTTTGCCTTAAAGCCCAGCTCCCTCTTCACCATGACAGACTAGCACAACGTCCGCATCACAACCTCCATGCATCTCCACCTTATCGTGGTGGTCCGGGGGTGGGCAGTTCACCCCTGGTAGGGTTTCCCAAGGCAGACAGGTCCTGGGTGAAGAGCCAGACTAAGAGAGGCCCAAATGGATCTCAATGACAGTGACCGGGCTCAGCCCGAATGAGCCACGTGGATCTGCCCTCCAGTGGGCTCACCGCCACAGGAGGGATCATGGGGGTCTGGTGCAATGTGGACCTTGGTGGTCCAGTCCCCGGCTTGCTAAACTGGCTCTTGGAACAAGCTCTTCTCATCTCATCTAAATCAGCCTTGCTGTATTTCTAACATATTTTAAATCCCTTCTCATGACCTCGTTGTAGGAACACATATATGATCACCTACAGGTTGTCTGATTGTTTGATGCTACATCTTTGTATTCTCTTCAGTTCGTTTGATGAGCTCATTGTTTTTACTCCTTTTCCTTTATATTTACGTTTCTTTGTAACTTTGTTAAGAAAAGTGGTATACAAATAAGGTTTTCTATAGGCTGGGTTTGCAGAATTTACATAGAGATTCTTGTGTTTCAGGCTGGGAAAAACTACATTTGGCACCTAGGACCGTCCTAACATGCAGCAGCTGAATAAGTCAGCATCTGGACCTGGGAGGACTGGAAGGATCCAGCAGAAGAAGCAGCGATGCAGCTCTAAAAGCTGGAGCTGGGCTGACAGAGAGAGAGAGAGAGCGACAGAGTTTCTGGGTTTGGTGGTCTGAAAGCATTTGACCTACTTATTTTTATTGGCGTTAAATGGAGCCTTAAGGAGGCAACAGGCAGAGAGAGTGAACTGAGGGAGGTGAAGGAGGGGTCGCCTTCCACTCTGACAGACTGGGTGCCCGCTGAAGGGGTATAAACACGCATATGGACGCATGTATGGATACCGACAAAGGCTTACATCGCGCATGTATGCAGGGATTTAAGTGTATCAACATGCAGGCAGATGTGGGCTGGGCAGGGAGCCAGTCAGGCCAAACTCAGTGAGTCAGATTGATGGAGAGAAGACGTGCGTGAGATTTACAGTGGTTCTTTTCGACTCTGCAGAGAATAAAAGACAAACAGAGTGAGACAGAGGAGGAGACAGAATTCACACGTGTAGTGAATCTGTGTATGTGGTAGAAACACCGCAGCGTAACGTATTTTCATTCCTCGTTTGGCAAGCGATGAGCCCCTGGTCCGATTCCAGGTGGGGACACAAACCCCTCTCACCATGAAGGGTTGCGTCAAGAAGGGTGGAAAACCTCTGCCAAATTACTTAATTATTAATCCGCTGTGGGGACCCCTTTGGGAGAATATAAGGTGTCCATTTTTGTCTCCATGCAGCCCCTCTTCCCAATTGATTGGGGGCATCTTTATACCACCCAAAAACCTTGGTTTTCCGGACGCTGCCCGGCAGGTCATGAAAAACAACACCAGTTAGCACCGTCTGTGGACGGAGCTACGGAGGCATCTGGTCGTCCTCGAACCTCCGACTTTCGAACACAAACACCACCGTCCCGGCGTCCACACACCCGAACACTCGTCCCCTGCCCTATTCATCTGTCCAGATGGGTGAATAAATAAGGCAGATGACTGCTGCCATTTTATCAATCACCTGGACATCTGAAGCAACAGGAGGCTGAGAGGAGTTCAGTAAAGCTCTGCTGTGTCTGTCTGTTCCTCTTGCTTTTCTACATAAACCTCCCCGACTCCAACATCTGCCATCCTGACCTCTTTTCCTCTCAGAGAACCATAGTGGAAATAAAGCGATTATATGGGACCATTTATCTTCATCAAATACATCTGCATATCTACAAAAATGTGTTTAAGAGTTACGAGAATGGTTCACAAGTGTTTTCATTTTGTTTTTAAAAGCATCTAGGGTTGAAATTCATGATTCATTTGCATCAGAATCAAAACCAAGATATTGGTTTTGTGACAACAGGAAGAGGCAGGATGTAAAGATGTAAAACACGCCGACTGAAGCCAAACTCTCTGTGAGGACCGCAGAGAGTCTCCGCCAAGTGTGGCTGCTCAGACGAGGTTTTAGGGTCCAGGTAAAGCAAGAGGGTCATCACAAAGACGTCACAGTACACTGAATGAGATGCAGCTTGTTCTCCAAACTCTGAGAGCTCTCAGCACCATTTCCCTCCTCTTTATGTTTCTACTAAAACACGTTTACTCTCATCATAAATCACCGCCGGGCCGAACCCGGCAGCGGTCCGTTTATTGGAGTTTCTCACTGACGTTTGCGCACGGTTCCGTCTTTAGCAACCAAATCACCGAGCAACCGCAAGTTTGAACCAGAAAACAGGAACGTAAAAGAGTACAGGAAAGAAGAGACAAATGGTCATTCATTACCATGATAAAAAAAAAGTCACTTTACTTTATTTCAGGATACATGAAAATGAATCAGGACAGAATGAGCAGGTCCTGTTTGGGTTTCCCTCTTTATTTTAACTGGTCAAATTCTCACAGTCACTCTCAATATGCAGCCGAAACAGACTGCCTCACCTGTTCTGAAAACCTTATCCAGTTTTATCTACACTCACCTTTAGTGGGTCTCCTGTTCAACTGCTTGCTAACACAAATATCTAATCAGCCAATCACATATTTATGAATGTAGACATGGTCAAGAAGACCTGCTGAAGTTCAATGTGAGCGTCCCAATGAGGAAGGAACATGATTCAACTGACTTGCATCAAGGCTCTGTGGCGCAATGGATAGCGCATTGGACTTCTAGTAAGAAGATGAGGCAATTCAAAGGTTGTGGGTTCGAGTCCCACCAGAGTCGATATCCTAAATTTCTTGGTATTTTGGCATTAATCCCTTAGCTAAAATTCTCCATCTGTTAACTTCTTGAAACAAGAAACAATTCAGTTCTTCCACGTCTCTCCCCAAAGAGCCAACCGCTAATGCAAACATCAAATCAGCCAGTCACATTTCAGCAACTCCATGCATTTAGGCACACATGGTCAAGACGACTTGGTGAAGTTCAAACCAAGCATCAGAATGCAAAACAAGGTGATTTAAGGGACTTTGAATGTAGCACGGTTGTTGGTCTGAGTATTTCAGAAATTGCTGATCTGCTGTGATTTTAATCACACAACCATTTCTAGAATTGTTCCAAACAAGAGAAAATATCCACTGAGCAGCAGTTCTCTGGGATAAAATGCCTTGTCGATGCCAGAGGTCACAGGAGAATGGAAAGAACCACTCTTTACAACCAACGTCTTCAGAAGAACACTTCAGAAGGCACAACAACCAACCTTGAAGAAGATGAGTTACAGCAGCAGAAGACCACACCGGTTGCCACTTCTGTCAGCTGAGAACCAGAAACTGAGGCTACAGCTCACACAGACTCATCAACACTGGACAACAGAAGACTGGAAAACGCTGCCTGGTCTGATCAGTCTCAATTTCTGCTGCCACATTTGGATGGTATGGTCAGAATTTGGTGTAAACAGCATGAGAGCATTGATCCATTCTGCCGTGTATCAATGGTTCAAGCTGGTGCTGGTGGTCTACAACCCGAATTCCAGAAAAGTTGGGACGTTCTTTAAATCTAAACAAAATGAAAACTAAAAGATTTTCAAATCACATGAGCCAATATTTTATTCACAACAGAACATAGATAACATAACAAATGTTCAAACTGGGAAATTGTACAGCTTCATCCACTAAATGAGCTCATTTCAAATTTGATGCCTACTACAGGTCCCAAAAAAGTTGGCAAGAGGGCAACAAATTGCTGAAAAAGCAATAAAGTTCAAAAAGATTCAGCTGAGAGAACATCTAGCAAGTAATTAAGTTAATTGATATCGGGTCTGTAAAATGATTAGCTATTAAAGGGATGTCTTACAGAGGCAGAGTCTCTCAGAGGAGGCTCTCCAATCTGTGAAAGAGTGCGCAAAAAGATTGTGAAATACTTCAAAAACAATGTTCCTCAACGTCAAATTGCAAAGGCTTAGCAACTCTCATCATCTACAGTGCATAACATCATCAAAAGATTCAGAGAAACTGGAGATGTCTCTGTGCGTAAGGGACAAGACCAAAGACCTTTATTGGATGCCCATGGTCTTCGGGCCCTCAGACGACACTGCATCACTCATCTGCGTGATTGTGTCACTGACATTACTGAATGGGCCCAGGAATACTTCCAGAAACCACTGTCAGTTAACATAATCCATATAGATAAAATTGTAATATTTCTCAGTTTAAACATTTATTATGTTATTTATGTTCTGTTGTGAATAAAATATTGGCTCATGTGATTTGAAAGTCTTTTAGTTTTCATTTTGTTCAAATTTAAAGAATGTCTGAACTTTTCTGGTTGTAATGCTGTGGGGGATTTTTTCTTTTCTTGGACAGCTGATCTACGTTCCTACCCTCAGGTATGGCCAGTGTCCCGGGTAATGACTGACCAGACCAAGGACAAACTACTGAGATTACATCTCTCAGCTGGATTGGGAAATCCTTGGTGTCCCCCTGGAAGAGCTGGAGGAGGTGGCCAGGCAGAGGGAGGTCTGGGCATCTGTTCTTAGACTGTGGCCCCTGTGACTCGGACCGGGATGAGTGGCACAAAAGAGATGGATGGTTCATGCTATATAAAACAGAAGGCGTGTGCGTGTACTTACTTGGGGTAGTTCATGCAGTAGAGCGTGTAGATGTCAAAGGCTTCACTCTGAAACAGACGCAGCAAACAACCGAAATTAGACGAGATGATTCAAAAATCTCTTGGCCAAGCTACGCAGCAGCCCAACCAGCAGGGGCTCCATAGACTGATGATACACATACGTGTAAACATATACATGAGACAAAAAGTGAATTGGAACATTAAAGATATCGACTTTAAAGCTCGGAAACATAAGAGTCACCTCAGGAGTCACCTCAGGAGTCACCTCAGGAGTCACCTCAGGCCAAACGAGGACAGTAATACTCAAGCAGAACATTTGCAGCCTTCAAATTACCTTAAATTAATTTAGTGAGATCTGTTCACCCTCTCTCCACACAGAGCTGTAATTGTTCGGCCCAAATGTGTCTCATATTCTCAGGGCTAAATCTGGCTTTCACTCACCTTAACTGAACCACAGGCCCACCTCATGTGGACAACGTGTCAGGTGTGTTCTGCCATTTTGTCATAACTAAATTCTGCCTGCTGTGAGGCTTTTGGACCACATGACATGTGCCAGCTGATCCAGATGTGCCATAATTAGCCCACATTGGGCCCAAATGTGTCTGGTATCTGGATCCTTCATCTGAGTTAATAAATACTAGAAGAACAGCAGACCTTCAGGTAATCCTCACCATCCAAGCATACAGCAGAGACGTCTGCCTTGATCATGTGATATTAATTTGAAGTACGCCCTGCAAACTGCAGGCGAGGCTTGCCTTCCTCTTCACTTCCTCTCAGTCAGGAGGTCGCACAGAGAAAACCACATTGTGTGCACATGCTCAGGTCTGAAAATAACTCTGGGAACCTCTAACAGTTTAATCTAATCTCCACTGCATAGAAAACCACAGGAAGTTCAGCTTCAGTCTGAATGAACATCAAGCCTCCTGATGGTCAGATGTTGGTAAACTAAAGGTGTATTAAGTTTTTCAGAGGGTGGGCTTAAACATAAATGTGGCACCAAGAATCTACCAGGAAAAACCAAACCAAATCAAGAATCCAAAACTCAAAACTTCACTAAAGTAACAGTGAAGTAATAAAACCCCAAAAGGAACCTAAACTCAAACATGTCCCCTAAGAATCCTGATTTTTTGTGTACAAGTACACTTGCTGACTTGACTTTGGTGTGAACAGCATCACAAATATCTTTGAGCCGCGCAGTTGAGATGAGTGGTGGCCTGATAGACGTCACCTCCACCGTGGAGGTGTGCAGTCACCTGGTGTGAAAACCTTCATGCATTCTGCAGCAGAACAGCATCACCGCTGTCCAAACACGCACAAGCACAAGCTGTATTCCGTCCGTGGGCGTCGGTTTGATCTGCAGCAGCTGCTGTTTGTGTTTTTGCAGTGAATCAAAAGTGCAGCTTTGCTGGTGGTTTACTGGGTGTTCTGGGTTCACGGTGCCGTGCTTCCTGTCAGCTGACAGCCTCACACAAACACACACAGAGCTGCACTGTACTCACCCTTTCTACGAAGCACTCCGCAACGGCCGCGGCGTGGGGACTCCTCTCTAAATCCTCCAGGAGATCACTACGGATAGAAACATAAGGGTTAGAGAGTCTGCTCAATCATAGAAATCCTCTCTGGATTGTATAACAAGAGCTGCCGAATCATAGCAGCAAAGTATAAAAAGATACTATCTGCATCAAACATCAGAACTATTTAGTAACAGGGCAGCTGAGATTTGTTCCTTTTCATGGATTAATGAGGTCCAGTTGAGGTCCAGATGTTGGCTAAAGTGCTAGTTGAGATTGGGTTAAGGACAGGGCTTTGGGTAGTCAAGTTCTCCCATGACAAACTGGGAACATTTAGTTCCCATAAAACAGCAACCTCGACAGGACAAATGCAGAAGCACCACAAGCTGCAGTTCCTCTAATGTCCACTTGGGGCTGGCTCCAAAGATGAGTCAGTCCCCACAGACTCCCAGGTTAAAACGTCTGATGTTTCAGCAGAAATAAACACGTTTACAGCCTGATACTAAAACGGTTTTGGTCTTTAATGGTAATTTACCACTTAATAACAACAGAACTCAAAGTTTGCATTATTGGGGGCGTGGCCTTTTTGACTGCCACAGATGTCCGTAGCTGCTCGGCTTCACCTCAGCTAACTGGAGTCCCTGAACTGCATCTTTTTCCCGTATTTGTGCTGTTGGAGCCTTTTGGAGCATTTTTGCTAATAATATGACTTCCTGTGTGGTTAATTGTACTAACAGGCTGTCCAAGACGTCTCACCTCCATTTTTGGTGAGTAAATTTCTAGGGATTTATTTGGAATTTATTTAGAACTAATTAACAGGTTTCTGTGTGAAGCACTCATTTAGTGTATGTAGACAGCCTGATAACCAAGCTAGCTGGCATTAGCTGAACACTCACTCTAGCCTCTAGCATGTCACCATTCAATCTGAATGCAGAAAAACATTAAACAAAATTCAAATTTTAAGGCTTCAAAATGTCCAGAAACCAGTTGGTGATGTCACAATAGCAATATTTCAGAAACTTTTCATTAAATGCCAGTGCAATCAGCGACCATTTCATTTGGTACTTGTGGGGTCCTTAACACAATTATCTAATTAGCCAATCACATGGCAGCAACTCCATGCATTTAGGCATGTGGACCTGGTCAGGATGACCCGCTGAAGTTCAACATGAGCATCAGAATGAGGAAGGAAGGTGATTTAAGTGGCTTTGGACGTGGCGGTTGGTCAGAGTATTTCAGAAGCTCACCAACACTGGACAACAGAAGACTGGAGAAGCGTGGCCTGGTCTGATGAGTCTCCATTTCTGGGTCAGAGTTTGGTGTGAACACCATGAAAGCATGGATCCATCCTGCCTGGGATCAGAGCTTCAGGCTGCTGGTGGTGTGATGGTGTGGGGGAGATGTTCCTTGTACCAGCTGAGCATGGTTTAAAGCCCTCAGCCTACCTGAGGATGGTTGATGACCATGTCCATTCCTTTACAACCACAGCGTACCATCTTCTGATGGCTGCTTCCAGCAGGATAACACACCATGTCACAAAGCTCACATCATCTCAAGCTGCTTTCTTGAAGATCATGAGTTCACTGTCCTCAGATGTCCTCCACAGTCAGCAGATCTCAGTCCAGCAAAGATCTTTGGGACGTGGTGGAACAGGAGATTCTCATCACGGATGTTCAGCAGCTGTGTGATGCTGTCATGTCAGCATACCTTTGGCTCACCACAGCTGATTAATCCAGATGCCCTCACTGACAAACCTCTCCATGGTGAGAGGGGCTTGTGTCCCCCCTGGAACTGAATCTGGGATCTTCCACTTGTAAGGTGAATGTGTAACCCACCACACTACGGGGAGCGAAACCTCTGAGGAATGTTTCCAGCAGTTTGCTGAATCTGTGCCACCAAAAATTCAAAAGCAGGTCCAACGTGGAACTAGCACGGCGCACCAAATGAAATGGCTAATATGATGCATCCTGTTAATCCAGAACATGACCTCACTGCAGGTCTTGCAGGATCTAAAGGGATCCAGACCCTGTAGTTACCCTTCAGTTTTAGCCACAAACAGAGTTTCAGTAAAACCGGTTCACAATCAGGCTGATGTGCTGGGATCCAGGGAGGACTATCATAAATAATAATCCTACTGTCAGAGTCAAAGAAAGGTTAGTGTGACAGTGAACTGACTCCAGGACCTGCAGCCTGTTACAGCTGGCCGACGCTCATCCCAGAAACTTTCCCACAATCCATCCCTGCCGTCATCCCTCCACCCTGCCAAGTCCCAAATACAAGAACTTTCTTTCTCTCCCCGTTTTTAATTTGTGTTTTGTTTCTCTTTTTCCCTCCATCCAACAGTCACACACACACACACACACACACACACACACACAACCACAAATAACCTTCGACCTGTTGGGTGTTTGCGCCTGAACTCTGAGCAAGGACTACAGCCCAGGTTCAAACCCCCGCCTACTGACCCCACTGTGGGTCAGTGCTCTGTGGTTTTCATCAGAGAGCTGAAACGCTGTCGGTTTAGGGTCATGCATACAAGACAAACCGAACGCTGGAAACCAGAAAAGAATCGCCCGCTCCATGAGCTCCTCGAGGGACTGAACCACTAATTCTGGAAGCGTCAGCGCGCGTTAGGCTCGCCTCATTTGAAGGGGATAAACACACACACGACTGCAGAGGTGGTGTCTGTCCTTTTGACGGCCTGTTCTAAAGACTGCGGCTTCAGTGAGCAGCGATTGTGAAAAGAAATGATTGTGAGTAACACACTGGACAGAAAACAGCTGCAGCACTCGGCGCTGCTCGTGTTACCTTCCAGAAAAGGAATATTTATAAAACTATTTGCTTTAACCGGGGTCATCGCATATTTCCACATCTCGGCTTTCACCGAAAACATTTCCTGTTTTCTCTCGTCAGGTTTAAAGACCAGATTCGTGCGCGTGTCCCCCCTCCATCTCTGCAACGTGGTTTCATATCTGAAATAAAGTGAGCGGGGCAACAGCCGCGTGCTCATAATTCATGTGTAGACAGAGGTTTATGACTCGGGGGGGGGGTTCCAAACCTGTCGGCAACCACTTCGCAGCGTCAAACGCAAAGTAAATTATGAAGAAAGTTTGGGAAGAAAAGAGTTTGTTGCTCAACAGGAAACGTGTTGTTCACTGTGACGCTGAACAGAGCAAAGCTGGTTGCTTTAAAGGAGGGTGTGGGTTTAAATCCCTGAAACACACACAGAATCAGGTCATAAGAGTTTTTAGGGTGACTGAAATGTTTTGTGCTTGAAGCAGCTTAATCTAACTTAAACTGCAATGTCCACTAGAGGCTCCCATGTTAGAAAGTAATGTTTTGGTCTCTATGGATTATTTTCCCCCTTTATAAGAATTATACAGGGAGGAATGTTTGAGTAACTCACCTGTTTAAATGTATTAAGGCTTAAAGTTAAGGCCTCTTTGACTGACAGGTGGCTGTAGCTGCTAGCTGTCTAATGGGAGTCCCTGAACTGGACCTCTGGACCAGGTTTTTGCTCTTGGTGCCTTTTGGAGCATTTTATTTTAATTACCTGGCAGATAGCAGAGCTTTCAGACAATCCAAGAAGTCTGTGGTCCAGTTTTGGTGGGTTAAATTCAATGATGGTGAAGCCTTTTCCCCCTGGGATTAATAAAGGAGTCTAATCCTAAAAGAAGTTTTTACAGGACTCTACACAGGCCTGTGAAAAACTACGTCCGCCCTTGCTTCCATAGTAATTCAGAGGGTAAATAGCAGCCAGGTGCTGCTTATCAAACACACTTTATTAACTGATCGTCAGCCGGTGTGAGCGTCTCTATAGAAGCAGAAGTTCGGGCAGTTTGCTGCTCTGGAGCTTCAAATGCATATTAACACAATGCCACAATCTTCCCAAGAGTGGACATCCCAGCAAATTCACCCCAAGGTCAGACTGTGCATTGCTCAGAGGAACTGCAAAACCCCAAGGGCTACATCTCAGACTCTACAGGCCTCAGTTAGCATGGCTCGTTTGTAAGGGTTGCCAGGGGAAAGCCTCTTCTCTAAAAAGAACATGGCAGCACAGAGTATGTGTTCAAAGCTGCATCTGAACAAAGCACAAAAACTCTGAAACCATGTCCTATGGACAGACCACACCGAAGTGAACATGTTTGGACATCGTGCACAGCACCAAACTCAGCATATCAGCACAAACACCTCATAGCAACTGTCAGCACGGTGGTGGAGGGATGATGATTGGGGCTTGTTTTGCAGCCACAGGACCTGGCCACCTTGCAGCCATTGAGTCCACCATGAACTCCTCTGTATACCAAAGTATTCTAGATGTGAGGACATCTGTCCCACAGCTAAAGCTTGGTCCAAACTGGCTCATGCAATAGGACAATGATCCCAAGCACAGTAGCAAATCTCCAACAGAATGGCTGAAAAGAATGAAGGTGCTGCAATGGCCCAGTCAAAGTCCAGACCTCAACCTGACTGAATCTGAATTTCCCCATCCAGGGGATGAATAAAATTGTTTGTTTGTTAAATGCTGTGGTGGGACCTTAAAAGTGCTTAAATAAATGCCAGCAAACCTCAATGAACTGAAGAAATGCTGTAAAGAAGAGTGGGCCAAAAATTTCTCCACAACCTCGTGAGAGACTGAAAAAGTCACACAGAAACCATTACTGCAACTGATTGCTGCTAAAGGTGGTTCTATGACCTCATATGACTGTAGCATTTATGAAAGAAAAGTTTGAAGGTGGGTAATATTCTTAGAAAGTAAGCTGTGAGGTTACAGTGTTTGAAAGAAAGTGTAGGGTCAACGATGAAACTGAAGTGAGTCCAACAAGTTCAAATGTAAAAAGCAAAGGCAGCATTAGAGCAACAATTCATGTGTACTGTTATTAACCTGTTCCTCCTGCTGTTTATTAAGAGCATCCAATCAAAAAAAGCTTGGCTCAAAAAGGGAGGAGCTACAATAGCTTGTTTAGAGTGAGGATGAACTGAGGGGCCCAACAAAAAATGAAACAACAACAGAGGCCGTTAAGTCAGAAAGAGCATGAAAGGAGGAGCTGGGGTGCAGGGGGGTTGCAAAGTGGCTTGCAGGGCAGGCGGAAGCAGCTTAAATGTACTTAAATGGTCATTTTGTTCTTTTGTATATTGTTTTGCACTTTGATCTGTGATTCATTCAAAGCTACTCTTGTAGAGTTGAAGAACAAAACCTTAAAGCTCAAAACGACCAGAATAGGTCCCCTCAAACTTTTACAAAGACTTTATTTTTTTATTTCCCAGCTGCAGTGATGTGGACGTTGTACCACTCTGTCATGGTGAAGAGGGAGCTGAGCTCTAAGGGAAAACTGTTGATTTACATTCCTACCCTCACCTCTGGTCATGAACTTTGGGTAATGATGAAAGAATGAGATCATGAATACAAGCGGCCGAAATTATCTTTTTCCTCAGGGTTGCTGGACTCACCCTCAGAGACAGGGTGAGGAACTCAGTCATCCCGGAGAGGCTCAGAGTAGAGCCGCTGCTCCTCCACATCCAAAGGAGCCAGTTGAGGTGGTTCATGTGATCAGGGTGCCTCCTGGATGCCTCCCATTTGAGGTGGTTCGGGCATGTCCCTATGGGAGGAGACGCCAGGGCAGACCCAGGACACACTGGAGAGACTATGTCTCCCAGCTGACCTGGAAACACCTTGGTGTCCCCCCTAAAGTGCTGGAGCTGTTTGGGCTTATCTGCTTGAACTAATACCCCTGCGACCTGGAGCCCCATGGTAGATGATAGATGGATGGATGGATGGATGATGGATGGATGATGGATGATGGATGGATGGATGGAACTTTCTCAGTATGATGGACAGAATCCTTACTTATTAAAACAACCAAGATGAGAAGCTGCACATAAGTTTAAGTAGATTTAAGGTTTTATTA
>VUQH01090646.1:17798-45399 GCA_015106775.1 Etroplus canarensis
AGATGAGGTCAGGCAGGAGTCTCCATGGACAATGATGTTTGCAGACGACATTGTGATCTGTAGTGAGAGCAGGGAGGAGGTGGAGGAGAGCCTGGAGAGGTGGAGGTATGCACTGGAGAGAAGAGGAATGAAAGTCAGTAGAAACAAGACAGACAGAGTACATGTGTATAAATGAGAGGGAGGCAGGTTGAATGGTGAAGATGCAAGGAGTAGAGGTGGTGAAGGTGGATGAGTTTAAATACTTGGGATCAGCCATCCAAAGCAACGGACAGGAGGTGAAGAAGAGAGTTCAGGCAGGGTGGAGTGGGTGGAGATGAGTGTCAGGGGTGCTTTGTGACAGAAGGATCATTACTACCACCAAGAAACAGGAAAACAAAAAGCGATGTGGTAAACCATTTTCAGAGAAGATTTAAAAAAAAAAAACACAGATTCTATTCGCATGGTTGAGGGCTGATTGCTGCTCAGAAAACAGAAGAGTATTCCCTCATACTGAACTGGGCTTTAGTCAGAATTGAACCGACCTTTTTTAAGCTTCTAGTATTTTTACAGTTATTAGTCTGCTGTCCACTTTATTGATTATCAAAGTAGACCACTTTTGATTAGATTTGTTTGCACAACCGTTGGTAGGACTCAAAGTGGCCTGCATGGCTTTCTAGCAAATTTAATTTAAAGTAGGCATGGCCAAAGTAAAATATCCAAAAAACTCCCAATTATTACTACGCATAGGCCTACTTTGCTCTGTCTAATGCAAAAATACAGGATTAGTAACTATTTCTAATCTTTCAGCCTGCTAGAGCCACAACCACTTAGAGGGATCAGGTGTTTCCCCCAAATTGTCACTCCTGTAGTTTAAAGCTTGCCAGTTCTCAAGGGCACCCAACAGGCCTGGCACCCAAAGCAGTTGCCTGCCTTGCCTGGTGGTAAATTTATTATTCATATTTATGTTGAAATGTTGTAGCTTCAATTATTTCTCCAGAAATGAGCCAGCTAACTCTTTGCTCTTTGCTGTGCTTTCTTTCTCATGTCTGTCAGAGGCCATGGTGCCTGATACAGTCCTCAGGAAGATCAAAAAGGCTTTTAAAGTGTTTGACAATTCCTCTACCAGCACAGTGGATGTCAGGTGGGTAAAAGAAATACTACTAACTGGTGTTACTGGGTCTACCAACTAATTTTTTGAGATAAATGTATTTTGTAGGTATTATTAACCTTCTGAGGGTGTTTATTATGAAGATCCAAAGGTCCTAAAACTTCTTTTTTATCTCAAGCACACAACATAAATATACAAAAACCCTAATAAAAATCTCACCAGAGTTTGGTACAGCTACTGTGTACCTTCAGGTGCTTCCATCTATTCTCCCCATGGGGTCACCACAGTGGGTTAATCCACTGTGGTGATTTGGCAGTGGTTTTATGCCAGATGTCCTTCCTGACACAACCCTCCATGGTGAGAGGGGCATTAATCCCCACCTGGAATTGAACCAGGGCCCTTTCGCTTGTAAGGCAAATGTTTAGACCACTACACTACACTACACTACTGTGTAAAAGCGCTTTAATCAGCTATTCAAATGAAAGCAGCTTTGAAATATCACGCACACACCAATGGACGCATGAAGAGCAATTTAGGGTTTAGTATGTTTCCCAAGGACCTTTTGACACGTGGACTGGAGGAGCTGAGGAGCAAAACAAACTGACCTGGTCTACCTCCTGAGCCACAGCCTACCCCAATAATAAGCGCCTACTCCTGGCTTCAACCATTTATAAGTAGTTTTCCCATCTTTATTGTAACTTATACCTTTTCTGTGTGGTAGTTTCCATCATATTCACTGAAATCTGGATGACTTTGTGGTTCCTTGAAATTTTCCTTTCCTTCAGAGTCATGGGATGAAAACCAGACTTTAGAATAGTATCCATCCTTCTGAATATTAGAGCTAATGGACATTGTCTCAATATGTGGGACAAGTGAACAATGCATAAAAGTTATCTGCAGTCCCATATTTAGAGGGACACCTGGTCACCATGGTCTCTGCGTGGTTCATTACTGTTTGGTGCAAAGTAAACTGAAACATATCTGTTACCAGTTGAGATCATGCAGCTTTTTCTACTTATGAATAGGGTAGTAGAAGCAGGTTATTTTGACACTGACTGTGAAAAATAAAATTGGTGGTTAGCCACAAAGTGACAGCAAAGCTTTTCACTGGCTTACTAGGCTTTATTAGGACAATGCTGTGAGATGTGCAGAGTTAACAGTAAGTGGTGTTATTAACTGAAAGATAATTACTTTCAATTAATTTCTTGCTTTTGTTTTCTAGAGAGATTGGCACCATCATCTGTTCACTTGGTTGCTTCCCCACTCAGGCAGAGATAGAAAAATTCATTGCTGAGGTCAGAACAGTGTCCACTCATAATTTTAATTTGTTTTGGATGCCAAAATCAACCTGTCAAATTAGTATTCTGATATGCAAAAAAGGGCTTTAACAGTGTATTTTGTAGTAATATTACAGTATCTGTTGTGCTTGTAGTGACTGTTAAAACATGTAGATTAGTTTGGTTAGTTTAGTTTTTTAGAAGTTTTAAAGCAACCCAACAGTCCTGTCCTGTTCAACCAGGTGGAAGAGGATAACTCAGGATATGTCCACTGGGACAAGTTCCTCCCAGCCATGTCTAAAGTGCTACTGGAGAACAAGTAAGATAATTTAGCTAATCTATTGTAGTTGTTCTTTTGTATGTGTAGATAATAAATTCTAAGAAGATTTGTGGATAAGAAGGTGATGTAAAGATGCAAATAGGAAATTGTGTTAAAGGCAAATTATTTATTATACAGTGTATTTTTCTGTGTTACCGAGGGATCATGTAAATCATTTGCATGAGTGTTATTGAGTGAATCCGGTGTAATGATGCTGTATCACCAATAGTGGTTCACAGAATAGATGCATGGTGTAAAGCTCTACCATTGTGCTCTGTTTTTGACCATTAATCTTTCAGGTCAGGTTTCTTCACCTCCCAGAAAATGAGTTAATAAATAAAATGTGTTCTTCTTTAAACAATTTATATCACTTACTTTTACATATGTACACTCCTCTCCTTAAAGCTACTTAAGTATAGACTCCATATTGCACAGTTTTGTCCTCTTGTTGTCTGTCTCTGACATCTTCACTCAAACCCAGGTTAAGCCTTGAGAACCTCTTAAACAAACAAGCACAGAATGGCCAATACAATGTTTTTGGTGGGACAATTTGTCCATTGACCACTTTATTTGCAGTATTTGGTATGTTGTCCTTTCAGTACTGTTGCACTATTGTCTGTTAGGTTCCCTCCCATCCCTGAGAGTAGTCTACTTCAGGCTTTTGAGGTAAAATTTCCTGATGCTTCCTCATTCCTTATATTGTCTGTTGTTAGCAGAGCAATACCAATGTGACAATGTGAGTATGTGATCTTTGTTAAAGCATAAAGCCACTAACACTGTGTTTCTAGGTTCTGGACAAAGGCAAGAAAGGATATCTGGAGCCTAAGGAGCTGCAAGAGTATATGACAAAGGAAGGTACAACAGAAGGTTTTGGTTTTACCTCATGATGAAGAAAAGATTTGTTTGTGTGATAAATGCAGTATCCCACTGACACAGTATACAGTCTCAGCCACTTCATTAGGTACAACTGGTCAACTGCTTGTTAACG
Organism: Etroplus canarensis; assembly: GCA_015106775.1. Lineage (NCBI taxonomy): Eukaryota > Metazoa > Chordata > Actinopteri > Cichliformes > Cichlidae > Etroplus > Etroplus canarensis. The sequence goes on from VUQH01090646.1 coordinate 21,470, forward strand.
CAAATATCTCATCAACCAATCACATGGTGGCAACTTAATGCATTTAGGAATGATGACCTGGTGAAGTTCAAATCAGAATTTCGAAAGAAAGCTGGTTTAAGTGACTTTGAATGTGGCATGGTTGTTGGTGCCAGACAGGCTGGTCTGAGGATTTCAGAATCTACTGATTTGTTATGTGCTTCCCACATAACAATCTCTAGGGTTTACAGAGAATGATATGAATAATCCTAAAAAGAGAAAATATACAGTGGGTGGCAGCTCTCTGGAAGAAAATACCTTGTTGATGCCAGAGGTCAGAGGAGAATGTCCAGACTGCTGTGAGCAGATATGAAGGCAACAGTAACTCAAATACTCACTTATTACAACCATGCAGAAGAGCGTCTCTGAATGTGCAACATGTTGAACCTTGAAGCAGATAGGTTACAGCAACAGAAGACGACAGAGGGTGTCACTTCTGAAAGCTAAGAACAGGAAACTCAGGAAACAGTTTATATGGGCTCATCAAACCTGGGCAACAGAAGAGCAGAAAAAAATTTGCCTGGTCTGATGAGCCTCAATTTCTGTTGGGATGTTCAGATGGTGGGGTAGGATGAAAGTGTGGATCTATTCTGCCTTGTATCAATGGCTCTGGCTGGTGGTGGTGATGTAATTTTGTGGGGGATATTTTTTGGCACGCTTTGGACCCCTTAGGACTAACTGAGCATTGTTTAAACACCACAGCCTACTTGAATATTATTGCTGAACATGTCAAATTACAGGCACCCGTTCAGTAAATATAAATAACACATATTAATTTTCTGTGTCCGTTTGTTAATTAAATATTGGTTTATGAGATTTGCAAATCATTGCATGCTTTTTTTAAACAATTTTTACAGTGTCCCAACTTTTATGGAATTTGGGTTGTATTTATATTGTTGATGTGTACATTTGTAAAACAGTATCAATGTGTTCAAACTGCTCACTTGTCATCTGCAATTACAATTGTTGTACACATTTGTAAATCTTAGTTTTCTCTTGTAGAGCATATGATGTACATTTGCAACCTTTTTGAGGTTAATTTCTCTCCATATTATACCAGGTGAGTCTTTCACTCAGGAGGAGATGGATGAGATGCTGATAGCATCCACAGATAAAGAGGCAAACCGCATTTATTACAAAAACTTTATCCATCACCTGACTATTGAGCCACACAAGTAGGGAGCAGCTTGTTCTGTACATGTCACCAAAACGATTCATAATATAATCTTGTTGGAGTGTTGTGTTGAGATATGTTATAAAAAATAAATGTTCATAGCTCTCTGCTCATTGCTTTGTATCCAGAATCATAACTGGATTCAGATGCATGTCTGAAATCCATGCAGTAAGTTTGCATATTGTATCCATAGACAGTATAAAAACTAGAGGCAGCTACCATAATGTCCCCCACTGGTTTGTGAAATACCATACAGGAGCCTCAAAATGTGCAGTTTTGCTGTTACCATATTGGTGTTTGGGAAGTGACCATAAACATCACCAATGGGAAGTCATTAACCAATGAATAGACACTGGATAATCCTCTTTTCTGAAACATACAAAATGGCCCTAACATTTTATTCAGTAGGACATGAAATGCATGGCTGAGCCCATAAACTTAATGGGAAAGTATTTACAGAGGTTGAGTCCAAGGGTTGTTTTTCCAGAGAATTCTATCAACCCCAAGTCTTTTTGCAACCACAGGTATTGCCTGCTGGTGGCTATTAAAAAGAGTTCAAGTTTAAGGCACTTGGATGTTTGCTTTACTTTTCAGACTCATAAGCACCACTCATCTTTTATACCTCGTTCCTTTTTTCCATGTCAGACCTTAAAGAGATATTTAAAAAGTTTTCCAGTTTCACATTTTGGCTGCTCCAGTTAGGGGTTCCCACAGCGGATCATCTGCTTCCATCTCACCCTATCCATTGCATCCTCTTCTTTCACACCAACCCTCTTCATGTCTTCCTTCACTACTTTCTCTGTGGTCTTATTTTCCTCCTGCCTGGCAGCTCCAACTTCAACATCCTCTGTCCAGTATATCCACTATCCCTTCTCCGTACATCCAAACCATCTCAACCTTGCTTCTTGACTTTGTCATGAAACTTCAGCTGTCCCTCTGACGTACTCATTTATAAAGTGGAAAGTAAAGCACAGTATAATATAACTGTACCAGGTTTACTCATATTTTCAAGCTAATTCAAAACGTACTTATTGTAACGTTGGGCTTGGAAGGAAGCAATATTGAAGTTAATTCATGTTACTAGTCTGCACTGTTGAAATGCTTCTCTGAGGTAATTTGGAGCTACTGAAAGGTGCTTCTGTTTTTGAGAAGAAAAAGCTGTAGCTAAAAAGAGCGTGCTGCTTTCCCAAATCCAGAACCTGGGCCAAGGAGGATGATGGAACATGTTGGGTTTTAAAAATGGCACAGGCTCTTTACAATCTCTGCAGTGGGCTCTGAGTATGTGATATTTTCTAGGCTTTTTTGCATACAAAACATTATTTTTTAATCTTGTGTACTCTGTGTATACTGAAGCGATAACATGCAGCTACATATAATAAAAAAGGTAAATGGGAAAAATGCTGCCTAAATGCCAGAACTGGCCTCTAAGGCTAAAAGGAAAACCAAACATCCACCTCAAAACTCTGTCAAAGGCAGCTCGATGTCTGCAATGAGGCTCCACTGTTACTTGAAAGGAGTCTGCAGTCTCCCAACCTTACCAAATTCAGAGTTTAATATAATTTAACACTGTGGAACACTATGGGGTTGTTTTCTAAGGTTGGGCTGGGCCCTTTAGCTCCAGTGAAGGGAGATCAAAATACTTCACAGGACATTTTGGACAATTCTGTGCTCCCAACTTTGTGGGAACAGGTTGGGGAAGGGCCTTTTATATTTCAGCATAACCTGCCCTAGTGCACAAAGCAAGGTCCATATGTTTGGATGAGTTTGGTGCCAAGATTGTGAGCCAGGCCCTCTTATCCAACATCAGTGTCTGACCTCACAAAAGCCATTCCCACAAGAATTGAAGCTGTTATAGCTGCAAAGAGGAGATCATCATATTAATGTCAATGGATTTCAAATATGATTGTCATAAAAGCTCCTGTTGGTGTAATGTGTAGGTGTTCAATACTTTTGTCCATATAGTGTCCAACTGTGAAGCATTCAAATTTGACAGATACGATCCAAATAGTGCAAAACTTACTGCTTAAATGTGGACTTGCTGGTGGTGTCAGTAGGTTCAACCAATGGACTAAGTATGTAAGTATAATTAATTACTATGAAATGAAATGGAATGTGTTAAATGTTGGCAGTTGGAAGAAGGGAAACAACCTTCATCCTGGTGAATTATGTTGTAACAAAGAAGCCATGATGTAACATCCCACAGTATTTGTCACTAGTGCCTAGAATAACTGAATAACTAACTGAAAAACTGAATTCAACAGACTTTCCTTCTCAGCATATGAATAAAAAAACTCAAAAGAATTTGCTTTTACAATGCAGTTTGCAGCCAACATGATCATGAACATTCTCAACAGATGACCCCTGGTAAAAGAAAAGAAAAAACAAACCAATGGTTGCGTAATCAGCATAGGATTTTATCTCAGGTGCACTCAATAGTCAACATGCATCAAACAGTCAAACATATCACAGAAACATGGATGACATCACTTATCTGGAGGTTAGATAAGTGCTATGGTGGTGAAAACAAGCAGTTTTCTGTGTGAGCATGAAGGCATGCTATGGTTCCTATTCACAGTAAAAACATAACCAGTAACGGTTTAAGACAAAGACATGAGGAAAGATCAGCTGAAAGTGATAGAAAAATTCTGTATTAAAAGGTTTCCCTTTTCACTAAACACCAAAAGTAAAAACAGAATAATGCTCATTTACCTTCAAAATCAATAATCAAACAACAACATCAAATCATTACAGTCTCGATACAGAGGAAGGATTTAAAGGGATTTTCTATCCTTAGTTTCCTTTTTCTTGACCTCATATTTTGCAACAAAGTGAATGTGTTCCTCTTTAAAAGGGGGCTCCATGATTCAGAAAGCATGTTTTAGGAAACCAAAAAATAAACAGACTGAGAAAAAAAGCCCACTTGCATGTTGCAGTTATTTGTGAACGCGAAACTAGATCGGCAAAGGAATGATAGAGTGAGAAAAACAATTGAGAACTGGTTACATTCCCAGTTAAGTCCAATTGTATCAGTAAATGCAGATTTGAATGCAAGTGAATCAAGTCCTGGAAAGTATTAACGATGGTCATGTAGAGACTGGGGCCAAATTTTGCCTAAAGATCATCTCAGTGTCATTTTAAGAAAAGGACATTCATAAAACAGAGCCTCTCACACAAATGTGGGGACTGAAAGTAACAGGAACTGACAAGTGAGAAGAAGACTGCATGAAGAAAATACAATTTTTGAGTGGTCCACAACTCAAACTGGAGGAACTCATGGTGAACAATGCCATGGCTTAGAAAGTAGATTGCCAGTGTCCCTTGACTGTGTTGGACTGCATCCAACCTTATAATGTGAGACGTGTCAGTAACTTCTCCATTGCAGCAATGTCGTCTGGGCTGGTCCACACTGGTTATTTGGTCCTTAAAGAGCCATAAACTGACAGAAGATGAGGAATAGGACATATGACAAGATAAAAGAATAACGGAGAAACAGAAGCAAGAGAGAGAAGTGTTGGAAGGAGGAAAGAACAAGCGTAGAGGTAGAGAGGAAATTCTTGACATCATCAACAGCTACCAACAGTGGTCTCTTAACAATGAGTTTGCATTATTGCACTGCAACTGAATCACAGAGGAATGACAATCCAAACACACACACACACTATGGACATTTTTCACATATGCGGGGAGGAAGAGGAGCTTTCTTTGTCTTTTCTAATGAGATAGGAGAGGGAAGAAGGAGGACAGCCTTTCATTGAAGCATCTTTGACCTCCTGAGACACTGCATCCTTATAGAGGGACATTATCTTTGGCTAGTCTGCATCTTATACTTCATTCTTCTCCACACAGCCCTGTTTCATCCCATGAATCCTAAACAAGAGATCAGGCCTCAGGAGGTTGAACCTGCCCATGGGATGACTTTGCAGCTGTTTTGCCAGGTATAGTACGATTTTTTTTCATGTCATTTTGACCCCAGCAGACTGGAAAATTGGTCCCAAGTTTAAAAATGCTGGATTTTTTGTTTAAATTGCTTAGAGTTTTTCAGCCAAAAGTTGTAGATTTCAAATAGCTGACAAAATCTAATAAATGTACTGCCAAGAGACAGAAGATTCAGGTACTTCAGATTGATCTGAATCTGTGTTTTCTACATAATGGAGCCCCAGATTTAACTGATATAAAGAGGATTTTATCCTATGTCAGAAGTGCTAAACAAGTAAAGAGGCTACTAAAATGACATTATAAAAGCAACCTGGGGGTCTGCGGCTGATTTTATCCACACTTCATCTCTCTTTATCTCAGCCTAAATGTCTTCTTATAAGGCCTTGGAGAAATAGAAGGCAGCTGATTAAAATCACTGGAGTCAGAAGATGGGCTACAGTGACTTGCCAAAGATGTTAAATTTAAGTGGGACAGAGCAGGACTCTGTTTTGTTTCTAAAAACATCATATTAAGATTACCTAAATGGGTTTACAGTCAGGCAAAGACAGTAAAGTATTACATGGTCACATTGTGAATCTATGAGGGATTAAAATAAACCAGTAATTGCACCCTACCTCTATGTAAATACACACCTAACTGATACTTAATAAGTCTGATTAGCATCAACTTCACTCAATTAGTAAACTGCTATTTGAGTTTAGTTTTTTTCTTTGTATCACTTTCAAAAATCAAAACTGTGTCTATGTTTATTCAACAGTTGGTGGCCTAAAATGATTAATAACTACTGTAATCCATCATCTGACTCTGAGGGATAAAAATCATTTTCATAAACGTGCACCTGGGCCGTGAGATGCAAAAATGAAATCATTAGCCTGATACCTGCATCAGTACCTGAAGGCCAGTGTGCATCACACCTAGATCAAGTTTCAGGAGTCACACTGTTCGCTAACAACTGGTTAGCACCACACACACACAGACATACAGACAGACAGACCACTTAGTGTCTGTGATTCTCTAGATCTGCAGCACCAGGCCAGCAGCTGAGACATTGTCTCCTCCGCCTGCAGTTTGATAAACCTCAGTGCATACCAGCACTGGTGCCACACAGATCTCATAGTCTTCTTCATTCCAGCAGCTGACAGGCCTGGTCTCCTGCAAAGGGATACGCTGGCTTCCCTCCTGCCGGCTAATAGAGAAAGAATCGTCCATGATGAGCCTCGCCTTGCTGGGGTCAATGTCATTAGAGCCACAGACATGGCGGTTAGCTGTGAGGGAGGCCTTGGCAGTAGCTGACATGGTGTTCTTCCACTGGGAGCCACGTGTCACAATCATGGCCTGAAAGGCCAGTGTGTGGACATGGAGTCGGGTCAGCGGCTTACCCTTAGCTTTACCACTGTCTACGTCACTTTTTGCACTGGCTTGGTGGAAGCGTTGGTTCAGAATGCGATACACCTCCCTCATCTGGTCGAGGACAGTAGCCACACGAGGGTTAGGGTCTGACAACACAGTGATGTTGGAACCTTTCAGCAAGCTAAGCAGGTTTGGAAGTTCCTGTTCATTCATCCCCAAAGAGTCCGCCTAGAAAAGCAGGACTAAGATAAGTGACAGAGACTTAAAGTGATAGCGCATGTCTCCAAAGAATTACTTAGTATGACATGTTTTACCCACAACATATTTCCATAAGTAGTTTTGCATCATGTTTTCTCAGTGTATAACTATGAAAAACAGGAAGGCAATTACATACTGAGTTAGACTGCTTTGTTTTCAACAAATTTTACTAAGTAACTTTTACTTTAACCTAACTTAACCTGGGATATTTCTCTTTTTACTAAATTGACTTATTGCATTTTTATACCTGAACATTTTGCTCTTAAAGCTGTGTTTATGAAATCATTTGTCTCTCTTATATTGGTAAAATATTTCAACTTATGCATCAGAAAGGTCAGACATACATGGGGAATGATATAGTGAAGCAGGTCTTCCATGATGCTGTCTTCCACAAAACTTGCCATCTCAAAATGGATGCCAATCTGAGGGGATGAGGAAGAAAGCAGGTCTGCCAGGCGGGAGAGTAGAGCGCTTTGCTCACCTGAAATGATTAAAAATAGGTCAAAGATTAGAGAAGAGTTCTAGACAAATGGCAGACATACAGAAGGGAGCGAAGAAAGCAAATTCTGTTACTGAGTAATGGGGTGGAGATCAAAAAAGAAGTAGGGCACAGAAAGTAAGATATTAGACACAAAAAGGATGTTAATGGGAAAGACAAATAAAAGGATAAAGAACGGGGTAGAGAAGGGTGAAAAAGCAGCAGAGACAAAGGCAAGAAGAATAGGACACTGACAAAGGTACTGTCACAACGAATAAGATACAGCTGATTTGCTGTACAAACAGTCTGGTTCAGAGGGGAAAGTTGGTTATGAGATGCCTGTGATACTCTGTACAGTGAATAGCCAGCCTAGTGAGTGGCTGCCTTGTATCCCGTTTCTTGCCTGCTTGACTCCAGTGGTTCTCAAACTGCAGGGTGCAGAGCTTCTGCATGTGAAAAATATGAAGTGAAACTAAGGTGAATAGATATCATTTCTGGGGAAGGAGAAGTAAGAATTTGCTGATGTCACTGCACTGATGATATGTACCTTTATTTATTTAAGGAAAATTCAACGTGGATACTTTTTTGTTGTTAGGGTATGCATCTTTGTAAGGTTTGCAAACCTTTTTGGCTTCTGAAGTAGGACATGCCAAAAAAAGTTTGAGAACCAGTGTTCTACTCGGACAGCACCCCCATCTAAACAAAAGTGTGTATTCCTGCAGTGAGAACATATCTGAAGTGGACCATCTCCTATTGTGGGCTACATTTCCAAATGCAGCCGACAGTAGTCCACATCGTCTGGAGGTCACATTTACTGCTCAAATGGCTTTTTCTTTAATAACTATCAAGATAATAAGATGCATATTTAAAATTACAGCAAAAAAGAAATAATCATATCGGTATAATCCTACTCTATAGTTGACACAAGAGGGAACAATACTAACCTAAAACTCTTATCTGTAAGTCACAATTTACAAAAAACCAAAGAAGTTATAGTAGGAGAATTAAAGTACCTCTCATGACACATTGGCAGTTACATGCTAAACTTTATGTGGAACTGTTAATGTAGAGCCTTAAATGCAAAGTTACTGTTCAAGCAATTGGCTGCTTTAGAGCTTACTTTCAATCAAGTCACCTTTATAATATTATTCGCAAATCCTAGGAAACCATTGAAAACCTTATAACCATTGTGCATTAAAAAGCAGGGAGCACTGCTGCTGAATGGCCCACGCTTTATCTTACCTGACTGGAAAGGGAAGTTGTCCATCATTTGCAGCCCTCCCACCACCAGTAGGTCTGGGTTGAACTCTTCGAGTTTCTGAGCAAACTCATCCATGGAGGTCAGGTAGGGATTATGGTCATCACTGTGGACGATATATCTACAGAACACACAAAGACACACAAGCAAAGTGACCATCAGATACCTTCAAGCATTTTTTCAAAAGTGACTGAATATGGCATGGCTGTTGGTGCCAGATGGGCTGCTCTGAGTATTTCAGTAACTGCTGATTTAGTGGGATTTTCCCCACACGACCTTCCCTAGAGTTTACAGAAAATTGTCTGAAAGAGAGAAAAGTATTCAGTGCAGTTCTCTGGGAGAAAATGCCTTGTTGATGCCAGAGGTCAGAGGAGAATAGCCAGACTGCTTTGAGCTGATAGGAAAACAACAACAGACTGGAAAAACATTGATCTGATGAGTCTCAAGCTTTGCTGCAACATTTGGATGGCCAGAATGTAGGGTAAATAACATAAAAGCATCGATCAATCCTGCACCGCATCAATCGTTCAAGCTAGTCGTGCAATGGTGTGGGGGATATTTTTTTGGCACACTTCAGGCCATTAGTACCAATTAAGCATAATTTAAATGCCACAGCCTACCAGAGTATTGTTGCTGACCACGTTCATTCCTTTTTAACTCTAGTGTGCCCATCTTCTGATGGCTGCCTCCAGCAGGATAATGCACCAAATCACAAAGCTCAAACCATTTTTTGAACATTACAATGAGTTTACTGTTCTCTTCCACAGTCACCAGATCGCAATCCAATAGAGCACCTTTGGGGATGTGGTGAAGAGTTGCATTATGGATGTGTAGCTGACAAATCTACAGCAACTGTGTGATGCTGTCATGCTGATATGGACCAAATCTTTGAAGAATATTTCCAGCACCTTGTTGAATCTATGTCACGAAGAATTAAGGTATTTCATAAGGCAAAAGAAGGCCAAGCTAGTACTGGCAAGGTGTATCAAATAAAGTGGCTAGTGAGTGTATCTTTTGATATGTCTGTTTAACGCCTACCTATTGGCTCTACGTGAGATATAGTGCCCCCATTTGGCACCAGATGGATACTCCAGGATCAGATGAATGTCTGGCTCATCTACCACTTCACCTGCCACTGGGGAGACAAAGGTAGGTGAAGTAGAAGTACTGAAAATAATAATAGTAAACAAGCTGAAAACCGAAGAGGGGCAAGTACAAAAGAGATGGCACATAAAAAGGAAAAGATGCCGTGCCAGTGTATATTTGATTGAGTACCTGTAATGTGCTGCGATAGGACATCAGTAAAATCAGGGCTGAAACTTCCCCCTAGCAACACATCACATCCCTCGGTTGCCATGCGACCAGCCATTACTGGAGCATTGCCGCCTACTGACCATCTGTTTCCAGGTAAGTCGCGGGCCTCCTCAACCAGCTCACTGAAGAGGGTTTCATTTAGCATAAAACGTCTGTAGGAAAAAAAAAATGTTTGTTTTACTGTTGTCTGATCATGCTAAGCTATTTGTAAATCAATTTAAAGTGACACTGAATATAAAACTCTGCTTTAAACAATGTGACTGGAAACTGAAATATCTGTGAATCAATGTGCTTAAATTATATTTTCAACTAACACAGGAGGAAGACATTATGTGTTGATCAATGAAAAAAATTGATACTAATATAGAAAAAAATTGTCCAAGAGTTACAAAATATATTTCTTTTATACTACAATCTCTTTTAAAAATGTATAAAATGATGTTTCTGAACAGAGAGAATCAGAAAAAATACACAGGTAAGAATTTTTATAAAAAGAAGATAAACTAAACTAGAGGAAGCAGCAGCAGAGCCCAGCTAAATCTTTTGATTTTAATGATGCCAGACAAAAGCTGGCTGCTCCATCAAATCCCTGAATAAGGATTTTAAGTGTGGCAGATATAGGCTGAAATATATATAACTTCAGTGTCTGGAATTTTGTAACAGACAGGTGGACGAATGCATGGACAGACAGACAGACAGACAGACAGACAGATGCAGGGATTTCAGAAATGTTATCAGTTCCTCTGGCCATTATAGTTATTAACCGTAAAAGCAGTGACAAGGATCCAGCAGTCCAATCAGCTCCTGTGGGGATAATGAAATTTTTATTGATGACGCCCTGTGACCCTGACCTTTGACCCCTTGATCTAAAATGTTATTAATTCTTTTATAAAAACAAAGCTCCCTTTGAAAATAAGCATAATATTCAGAATAAAATGTGCTGTTTGACCAGGTCTCTGAAGAAATAGCAAATTACATCTGCTGTTCTTTGCACACACACCATCAAACACTATATGGAAAATCACTTAATCACTGAATTCAGATGTTTCATTCAGGCACCACTGCCACAGGTCTATAAAGTTAAGCACCTAACCATGTAGTCTGCATTTACAAACATTTGGAAAAGAATGGGTCATTCTAAAGAGCTCACTGAATTTGAGCATAGCACCAAAATGGGATGCCGCATTTGCAAAAAGTCAGTTTGTAAAATTTCTTCTGTCATCAATGTTCCAAGGTTTGATTCTAGGTGGGGACACAAGCCCCTCTTAGCATGGAGGGTTGTGTCAGGAAGGGCATCCGGTGTAAAACCTCTTCCAAATTACTACTGTTAATCCAACACAACTACAACTCTGCTTCCACAAATCTGCTGTGGCGACCCCTTGGTGGAGAATACAATGAAGCAGCTGAAAGGAAGCATTTAGGAACCACAGCAACCCAGGCAGACCACATTACGTTACAAAGTGGAGTCTTCAAGTGCTGATGTGCATTGTGCGGTAAATTCACCAACGCTCTGCTAACTAAGTAACAGCAGAGTTCCAAAGCTTATCTGGCATTAACATCAACAAAAAACACGTGCGCCAGGAGCTTCATGACATGAGTTTCAAGGAAATGCACGCAAGACTTCTATCACCAAGCATGTTACCAAGTGTTGGATGGAGTGGTTTAAAGCATGCTGCTACTGGACTCTGAAGCAGTGGAAAGATGTGTGGAGTAATGGATTAAAGTTCTCTATCTGGTAATCTGATGGAGGAGTCTTGGTTTGGTAAATTACATGAGAACCGTACCTGCCTGACTAAAGTTTGGTGGAGGAGGGATAATGCTACAGGGCTGTTCTTCTGGGGATGGCCTTAGTTCCAGTGAAGGGAAATCTTAATGGTTTAACAACAAGACATTCTGGACAATTCTATGCTTCCAACTTTGTGCGAACAGTTTGGGGAAGGCCTTTTTCTGTTCCAACATGACTGTGCAAACACCATATGAATGCCTGTGGATTTAGAATGGGAAATCATAAAAGCTCCAGTAGATATAATGTGTAGGTGGCCAATTACCTTTGTCCATACAGTGTATCAGTAACCGTTTCTTGTTGCCTTAGGAAATTCAGAATTATGCTGTAGGGTATTTAGAGTATGTCTAAATGAGTTCACTCATCTGGTATCAAATACTTAACAATCCTAAAAACAGGTGTTATATAAACAAGAGAAATAAGTTAATGCTAAAAAAGACATGGTTTTTGTGTCTGATAAAGACTTTTAAAGAAGTTTTAATTCATGTTCTTACATATTCTTTTTCTATGTCTGCCTCTGCTGATTTTGTAATATTGTTGCCTTTAGGTGTTTGTTCCAGACAATGAACAAGGGCTCACAGGTGCCACAACACGACCAGTCTGCAGTGACTAAGTAGAGATTAATTCAACTCTGTAAATGCTAAACATGAGTAGCAGCAAAGACAGAAAATACAGTGAAGCACCAATAAGTTTTAAAACTTGTGCCTTCTACAGAAAAGCAGAAATAGATGGGAGTGATATGAGTGGTTGTGTGTATTTGTATATGCACCTTATAAATAGCTAATGTGTGAGAGCATGTGAGTGAAAGAGATTACCCTCAGGGATTCCAGACAGAAACACATGCTTTCAGTACAAACACCACAAATTACAGTTTAAGATTAAGTGGAAAACTCAGAAAACCAGTCCAAGCACAAGCAAGACTTTAAATAAAACTGTGACCATTCAAATATTTGCATCAGCTGTAGTCTGTGCACATGCATCTATTATTTGCTCACAGAACTAGACCTCAACTTTTAAATGGACTGTTCATCACACAAACATCACTTACTCTGCAGCTGCTCCTGGTGCAAAGAAATATGCAAAGCTCTGAGCCAGCTGCTCGGCATTTTCTATGTAGTCATGATGCAGGGGCTGGTCTGTGGGCAGCAGGCCTATTTTGTTAAGCAGTGACACACCATCTACTATCAGGTCAACACAACCTCCAAAACCTGTGGATGAAAGAAAGAGAAACAAACACAATTACGCTACAACCCAAACCCAATAGCAGGTATTCACTTGGAAGTGGGACAGGGTAAACATCGTAAATCACATATCACACATCACACAAAGGAACCTGCACACACGTAAGCTATGGACCATCTCAACCCCTCAGGTCATCTGAGCAGGCAGCAAGATCTCCACCATTACAGTTTATTGCCCAAGTTGGTGGAAAAACCTACCAAATCTTGTTAGGTGTGCTCCCACATTATCAGTGTTTAAAACCAAACCAAAAACTTTCATGTCTGGCCTTTCAGTAGTCTAGCTTCTGGTTGTAATTGTCATTTTACCTGATTTCTGATTGTTTAATGGATTTTAAATTATAGGCTTTATTATGTTTAATCGACTATGTCGATTTAGAATACCATTTCATTTTACTTCTCCGCCTTTCAAATTTTGATTTTTATTATTTTTACTGGTCTTTTGTTAGTTTTAATAACCATCTTATTGAATTTCCATCTTTTTTATTGATTACCTTAATCGTTTTACTAAATTACTGTTGTATTTCCGTTTGTTTTTATCTGTGACAGCTGTTTGGTAACTTTTTTTTTTTTTTACTTTAAATGCTTATGTTGATCTGTTGACTAAGTTTTACAGTCTCTGTGTTAGTTTATACCTTGTGCAGCACATCATGCTTCCACAAAGAATAAAATGTGCTTTATAAATAAAGTTTTGCTTGATCTAAACAGTACAAATAAAGCAAAAATAAAAGGTAATGTCAAAACCTAGCAGAGAGAAATCCACATAACATGCAGCTGCTGCGCCAAGCAGTACTGCAACATTTATGTGCCACCGTAGCGAAAATGGTGACACACTATCACAGTTTCAGCTGCTGGATTGATCATCTGTCACATCAACAGATGCATTAGCTTTGAGCTACACACATTCCTACCAAGTATGAACAAGGGCCAACACACTGTGCATGTAGCTTGTTTAAGATTTGAATCCATTTTGAATATCTGACGTCTCACTCTGCTTTGTTTGCATTTGAACCCTAATGTATTTTTTAGTTATAAAATAAAAAGTATAGTATAATATAAAAAGTGTAACATAAAAAGTACAAATAAAACCTTCTGGGTCAGAGTTAGATTGGGTGTTGTGCATTAAGTATGAATGGTGCATTTTATAGTGTTTCAAGGCCCTGTTCCAGAAGGCGGAATTAGTGAAAACTGTGTTTGTTAACCCATCGATGAGAGAAACTTTGGGCTTTCAGTTCCAGAAAGAGGGTTAACTGCCGCCTCACTTCAAGTCCTGAAGTACCTGACACTCTGATTCACTTCCTCATTTATTCAATCCATATCAAAGCCCATTTCCGAGCACATCTATCTGCCAAACTTTACACTTTAAAAACACTGAAATCCCAGCTATATGTTAGTTTGCTTATTATATTTAACATCAATATCTCATCAATGTAAGGGTGTAACTGGTGATTACTGGACATTGCAGATTTATGTCAGCTTAAAATGAAATTCTATAGTCTACATCTCTCTAACTCTGTGGACATTAACGGAGCTGCCAGGTGTTTATATAAAACAAATTTGTATAAAGCTTTATACACAAAAATTCTCACATTGTAATCAGCCATGATGGAAAAACACCTCTCACTGTTGTCATCTGAGTCTCTAATTATTTCAAGATTCTAAAACTGGACTAAATGCAGTTTAAAGTGAGTTTCTGAATCCATTATGCAGATTATATGATGTTGAGCAACTTTTTGAAAGTTACTTCTTCGTTTAGCTGTTCCTTTTAACTGTTGACAGAGCAGATCATCTACTGTATCTCCATCTCACCCTGTTGCTTTCATCCACTTCTGTTACACCAACCCTCTTTATTTCCTCGTTCACTACACGTCTCCTTTGTCTTCGGCAAACAGTTGCATAGTTTCCACCAGCACCCTGTTGGCTGACAGCCCCAGAGGCGGTCAATGTTAACACGGGCCTCGACTGAACCAATATGAAGTCTTATTATTGATCTACATTTTTGATTTTGAAAATTTTTATGCCGGATGCCCTTTCTAACACAACCCACCCCATTTATCCGGGCCTGGGGCCAGCACAAGGAGTACACCAGCTCGTGGCCCCCGTTGTACAAATTTGAAGTTTGAACTTCAACTTCTTTTCCACTGCAAATCACTAAATTTAGTCTTGAGTGGGTCTGACTAATATTAAAAGTCTATATTTACCTGTGTTATCTGCTGTTGTTGTAACTGGCATTTTGTTCCCGTCTGGTTACAGCAGTATAAAGATGTTCAAAAATTAAATACAACATTTCAGAGTTTAGGGTTACAGAATTTGTTAAACCCGTTTTCTGGAACCAGGTGCAGGCTGACTGTAAACAAGCCACTAATTTTGTTTCAATGTTTAACCCTGAAATAAACACTGAAGTAACTAACAACAATATATTTCTGTATACATCCAGTTCTTGACAACTCTGCTCCACTATTATTCTTCTTCTTATAGCTGATCCCGTTAGGGGTCGCCACAACGGATCATCTGCCTTGCATCCTCTTCCCTCACACCAACCCTCTGCATGTCTTCCTTTACTACATCCATGAACCTTCTCTGCGGTCTTCCTCTTCTCCTGCCTGGCAGCTCCATCCTCAACGCCCTTTGTCCAATATGTCCACCATCCCTCCTCTGAATTCTGCTCCATTATTAATGCTTAAAATAACAAAGCAACCTACAGCTGCTGTCAGTATCTTTTGTTTATTTAGATTTTATTGTTATTTATTATCCTTTTATGGTTAAAAAATACAAGGCTTCATTACAATAAGCTCTTCATCCACTTGATATGACAACACAAACACTGGCTACAATAAATGGTAAATGTTAACAAGGCTGATCTCTTGGCAAACATTCCTTATAATTACAATTAACTGCAACACTTAGCTGGACTGTGCAGCTGAAGCTGTTGGTGATCTAGTGGCTAAAGGTTGAAGAGATAAGGTGATTTTTATTGAGTGTGATGGTCCAAAGACTAAAATTTTAGGATTCAATCAAGAGATAAAACACTGGATTAATGTCAACATACCCAAGTTAAACATCACGTGAGCCGAAAAAAAATATTTTTTAGCACAGCATTTTGAAGTACTGTTAAATCTTAATACGCAGAAAATAACAGCAAAATCCATAGATTTTTATCAAGTGAGGCAACACAGAAAAAACATCCTAAATCTTTGTGTATTATGTAGTTACACTCATCCACATTTATTTTGTAGATACTAACCCAATCATAGTGAAGTTTCTATGCACTTTTCTTCACACCTCATTTCAAAAACAGCTGGTTGTGGACTGACTTCATAGCATTTTTATCCTTTTTGATCCCCACATTTTGGTCGACACTGCAGGATACAAAATTTCTAAAGTCTGTTTTAACCAATGAACGTGAAGAAAGCAAAGGGGCTTTTTAATAATAGTCAGGTAAAGGTTACCCTGATTTTACCTGCCAACTCCTTGCCCAACAGGCAGTCACCACAAAGTCACAAGTTCTGCATATTTTAGTTGAATATGACAGAAACTACCACAAAGAAAATCAAGCATCAGTAGATACTCTAAAACGGAGTTATTTATTAATTGATTGCTAGTAAAAACTTCAAAAAAATCTTGTGTGAAGTGACAGAGCATCCATTCATATTCTCCCACTTATCCAATTCCAGGGTCATGGAGGGGTTGGAGCCTATCCCAGCTATCATGGGGTGAGAAGCAGGGCTACATTCACACAGCGAGTGCTTTTAAAAACATTATTAGAAATGGCTCAAACAAGGATGTGCTAGTCCAAGGATTATTTATGCAATTTCCCCCCCTGGGATTAATCAAGTATTCGGATTCTGAAGAGCCTTCCTAGAAAGGTCTATGCCAGAGTGCTGGAGGAGAGTATTCTCTTAGTCAAACCTCAGATTCAGGAAGAACAATGTGGTTTTCGTCCTGAGTGTATGAGGTATCAGGCCAATTGTTACAGGCCATTCATTCCAACTTCAACTGCACAAACATTACAAACAGTTTGGTTCATAAAGCCGGCAATAATTTCCAGGACTAATTTGCAACGGACGCTGGATTCTGCCAGGGCTGCACTTTGAGTCTGAATATTTTATTAATCCCAGGGGGAAATTGTAATTACTGTATTGGGTCTTATTCACAAGTGAGAAAAGGGGAGAGTGGGAGACTGACAAATGGACTGGTGCACCATCAGCAGTGCAGCATACACTGCACTGGTCTGTTGTAATGAAGAGAGAGCTGAGCTTGACAGCCAAGGGGTGGATTTACTGGTCAATTTATGTTCCTACACTGACCAAAGGCTACAAGCTCTGGGTATCAACCAAAAGAATGAGATCGCGGATACAAGCTGTGGAAATGAGCTTCCTATGAAGAGTGTCTGGGCTCTCCCTTAGAGATAAGGTTAGGAGCTCAGTCATTCAGAAGGTACTCAGAGTACAGCTGTTACTCCGCCACATTGAAAGGAGCCAGCTGAGGTTCCCTGGTGCAGACTCAGGACATGCTGGAGAGATTACATCTCTTGACTAGCTTGGGAATGCATCTGTGTCCCAACGGAAGAGCTGGAGGTGGTGTGCAGAGAGAGGGAGGGCCGAGTGTCTCTGTTTAGACTTCAACTAGATCCAGATAAGTGGTGGAAAATGGATGGACAGATAGAGAAAAAGGACACAGAGTGGCTGTAGCTTGATCTCCAGCTCCTCCAGTCCACACGCCAAAGTGTACTTGGGCAAAACACCAAACCCCAAATTGCTCCTGATGCAGCCATCAGAGTGTGAATGGTTGCATGACAGTTAAAATGCACTTAAGAGGCAGAGAATGAAGTACTGTGTGAATGGGTGAAAGAGGCTTAAAGGGCGGTGTTTGTTTTTGCTGACAAGACGGAAGTGGCGCCCAAACTTGAACTTCGTTCTACCTTTATGTTATTCACTCAGCAAAGGGAGGTGGGAAAATTCAGAATCAGAATATTTTATTAATCCCAGGGGGAAAATTGCATTAAGCTAAAATAAATTACTCCTTCAAATTCTAAATGCCAAATCTGTAACCTGCACAGTTTATTGTGAGTTTACCTTTAAGGCAGAGCTGTCCCACATTCGGTATGTTTGCATCTGGTAATCCTATATCTGTTGACTGTGCAGATCTCGCACGGTTCCTTTAACTTTTCCTCACAAGATCATCAAACCATAAAGCTCTGGTTTTAATATTGAACCTCAGCTTTGTCAGTCATTTGCAAGCAAACCAGTAAATGTACTTTATTCTGTCCATTCCATCTTGTTATAGGTGACATCAACATTGACCAAATAAAAACACCCCCAGTTAGGCGTTAATTTTAAGTCAGTGAATGAGGGGGGTTAATAAAGTTCCTGTTGATCTGGAGCAGCTTAGCTAATCGATCATTAACCCACAAGCCCCTAAAATTAGGCTGGACTCACACACTCTGGTTAGGCTAGCTGCCTTTAGCTAGCTCATCACACTTACCTATGGCTACTTTGGGTCTAGCGACATTATTCATCCCCACTTTCCGTTCAGCCCGGAGCAGCGAGGACAGGACAACGTCCAGCCGGTCGTCCAGTACCGCATTCTGGGGTGCCCGGAACCAGAGGGCCAACAGGACCACAACAAAGGACACAACAGATCCATATTTCATCCACGACACCCTTCCTCCCGCCTCCATCGCTCGCTCCTCGCTCTGTGGACTAAAGCTCCCTCCGCCTTCTCCTCCACTGAAGAGCTGAGAGTCGGGCTGTCTGTTTTAGTGGCCAGGACGTTCCGGATGCGCCTCAACCGAACGGATACTGAACAGTATCCGGGATTTTCAGCGATGAATTCAAAGTTCAGCCACTTCTGTTGCTTTCCGATTTATGCTACAATATTTCCCAAATATTTCTGTAAACGAGACTTCTTTATAAATGTAGTTTTTATGCGAGACCACCGTCCAACTGAAAAATGGAGAACGCTGGTGTGGAAAAGGAGCGATTTTATTTGTACAGCGAAGGGAGGGGCGGTGTTTGTTTTTGCTGACAAGACGGAAGTGGCTCAGTTTAACCTTTGGATGGTTTTATCTCAGTTGCTCAAAGGCCTTTTTTAGAATTTCGCGACTAAGAAATTCCACATACAGATTATTTTTAAATGGAGTCTCTCTCTTTTTGTCAAGAATTAGAATCAAAATAGGAATGTAGGGAGATAGAACTGCATTAAAATACAACCCCAATTCCAAAAAGGTTGAGATGCTGCATAAGATGTAAATAAAAACACAATGAAATGATTTGTAACTCTTATAAACTAATATTTTATTCACAAAAGAACACAAAAAACGTATCAAATGTTGAAAGTGAGACTTTTTACTATTTCATGAAAAATACTAGCTCATCCTGAATTTGATGGCAGCAACATAACTCAGAAAGGTTGGGACAAGGGCAACAAAAGCCTGCCAAAGTTAAGTGGCACTGAAAAGAAACAGCTGGTCGAACATGTTCCAACTAATTAACTTAATTGGCAACAGGCCAGTGATGTGATTGGGTATTAAAAAAAGAGCACCTTAGAGAGGTAAAGATGGGCAGAGATTCAGCAATATGTGAGGAACTGCATCTACAAATTGTGGAACAATTTCAGAATAATGTTTCTCAATGTAAAATTTGCAGAGGCTTTGAATATTCCATCAGCTACAGTACATGATATCATCTAAAGGTTCCAAGGAACTGCAGACAGTACTGTGTACAAGGGACATAGCTGAAAACCAATATTGCTGATGACCTTTAGGCTCTCGGGTGGAACTGCATTGCAAACAGGCATGATTCTGTCATGAAAATCACTGCACAGGCTCAGGAACACATCCAGAAATCATTCTCTGTGAACTCAGTCCATTGTAACTTCCACAAATGCAGGTCAAAGCTTGTAAAGAAGCCGCCATATGTGAATCTCATTCAGAAACAACTCAATATTGTCTAGGCCAAAGCTACTGGACTGAGGGAAAGTGGTAAACTTTTCTGTGGTCAGATAAATCCAAATTTGACATTGCATCCTCTGGACTAAAGAGGAGAGGGACAATCCAGGTTCTTATCAGAACTCAATTCAAAAGCCTGCATCTCTGATGGTGCATTAGTGCCTATGGTACTGGCAACTTGCATGTCTGAAAAGGTACCATCAATGCTGAAATGTATGCACAGGTTTTAGAGCAAAATATGCTCCCCTCCGGATGATATGCCTTGCATATTTCAGCAAGACACTGCTAAACTGCATACTGCAGCTATTACAACAGCATGGCTTCTTGGTAGAATAGTCTGGATGCTGGACTGGCCTGCCTGCCTGCAGTACAGACCTTTCACCAACTGAAAACATTTGGTGCACCATGAAATGCAAAATATGACAAAGACGACCCAGGACTGTTGAGCAACTAGAATCCTATATCAGACAAGAATGGGACAGCATTCTACTCCCAAAGGTACAGCAGCTGGTCCCCTCAGTTCCCAGACATACCACCAAACACAAGCGATTACCCAGTGTTTGTCTACACATAAAGACAACCTAACAAAAGAGCCAATTTTGAATAGCCACTTACTAGCAGCCTGTTTCAAAAACATCATTGTTCCATTTTCTTTAGTTGGATCTATGAAAAATGTCAAAGATAAAATTGCTTGGCAGGCATAAAATAGTATTTTTATACCAATAGGGTGATTCCCAAAGAGCTATTTGCTGAAACTTGGCATATTTCAGCATAGAAAACTGTACAAATGCAGGATAAAAGAAGTAGTGGGAGGCCTTAAAAAAAAAAAAAGAAACTATCTACAATAGATTAACAGTACCTGAGAGGCATGTCCTTAAGAAATGGGGAAAAATGCAAAAATTTTACACAGAACCTGAGATATACACCTGGCCTTCAGCGAATTTATCTTGTGTTTGCTGAAGCCCCATAAGCAATGGTGTCGGTGGAAAGGTGGCTGTCAAGAAGCCATTCTTAAGGAAGGAAACAGGAAGAAAAGGCTGAGATATGCAAAACTACATAAGAACTGAAGGGGGGGGGGGGAAAAATTATTATATATATATATATACACACATACATATATACATACACACACATACACACACACACACACACGGTAGTAATAGGTCTTGTGGAGTACCTTCGGCTGCTCCCTTGTATTTTTCCCGAGGGGTCGGCACAGTGGATTAATCCACATCTGTAATTTGGCAGCAGGTTTACACCAGATGCCCTTCCTGATGCAACCTTCCATGGTGAGAGGGGCTTGCATCTCCACCTGGAATCAAACTAGGGACTTTTCGCTTGTAAGATGAATGTATGATGAATCCGAATTGGTCATTGTTTAGGGCTGGATTTTAGCCAGTGCTGTTGGGGATCTTGTCAAAAATTTAATTATTAATGCAGAGGAGTATAATAAGATTCTGATCCACCATGGAATGCCATCTGGAAAGCAAACTTCATTTTTCAGTATGACAATGATGCCAAATATACTGCCAATAATGTTTAAGCCTACCTGAACAGAAAAGCACACATCAGAACACTCAGTCATTGATTAGCCTCTAGTGTGTGGACCTCAACATAACTGAAGCAGTATGGGATCATCTTGACAAAGAACAGAACAAAAGGCAGCCATCATCCAAAGAAAAGCTTTGGAATGTTCTTCAAGAAGCCTGGAGAACTAGCCCTAAAGATTGCTTAAAGAAATTCCAAGAAAGTTTGTCTAAGAGTTCAGGGTGTATTGAAGTGTAAAGGTGGTCATACCAAATACTGACTTTCAAGCTGGTTAAAATTGTACAAACACTGTTTTTATCTGATGTGCTGCGTTTTCATCTGGGTTTGCACATTTCAATATTTTTTTTTTTAAACACCCATTTTCTGAGCAAAATATAAAGAAACGAGGGGTGGCTTAAGTCTTTTGCACAGTAATAGAAAAGGTAGTAACTTTTTTGTTTGGATTAAAATTCTAAATGCAGCAGAAATTTACACCAAGTCTCATAATACTTGAACTATGTTGTGTTCCTTTAGAACACCTTGACCCATAATTTACAGTGAAATGTATGCCATCAGGGATGTGAAACTGGTCAAACTGAGTAACAAACACAAAACTGGGAACCAAAGAAATTTATTTCAAAACATAGCCGTTATGTGCCAATAGTATGATCATACCAGGCAAACACTGCATTTCCAGCCAATCTTCAAACCATCGGTCATCATAGTCTAAAGTTTAAAAACACTAACAGGCAATGATTACTGGCAATCCATCTTAACATTATGGAGTAGTGCTAAAAAATTTAAAAAGTCAATATAAAAGCTGAGATCATTACAAAGTAGACACATTCAAACAGAATTCTTAAAAGTAACATTGAAATTGGTTTCGATTGTAGTCAGTTTTACTCTAAAATGTCCCACAACCTCCACCAGAGCAGCAAATTCAAACACTTACACAAGAGAGACAGCCTGCTGTAAAGCAACCAATATGAAATTAAATGCACATGCCTGCCAAAAACTATTTCCCCCCCTGTGTAACTTCAAAAGAGAGCTTTTCTTAAGAGGTAAAATAAAATGATCTCTCATAAGTTAAGGGAAAGTAGTTTGATCTCAGGCACATTTTTTCTGTCATATTCCATCTACAAATTCACATCTCGTTAGTTTTTTTTTTTTTTTACCGGTATGTAAGGTGATCAGTGAGCTTTAGCTAACAAGGACTAAAAGCAGTGAAATGTGTCTTCTGTGGAAGATAAATGGAGTGTGTCGCCCTCTAGTGATAGTGTAATGACACTGCAGCTCAAAACCTGCAGAAAAGAGAAAAAACAGTAAGGTTTCAGCAATCATCATGCTCTTAAAATTTTATCGAGGCGTTAGCCTGTCAGACTTCACACTGGCGTTTATGGGGTGGTCCATGCAATTTATTCTGGTTTACAAATAACACTCTTTATAGCAGTGGTTACTGAATTGTGGGCTGGGCCACCTTGGTGGGGGCACATTGTGACTGCAGTGAAAGATGAAGCAAGAGCCAAACTAAGTTAAAGGAACATTATTTTTGCTAATAAAAATAAGCTAATCTATACTATGAACTATATCTAACCTTAGTAGCTTCATCACATCCAAGCTACATTATATGTACACAGTATACACTCACTAGCTACTTCATTAAAAAGGTACACTGTTTAACTGCTCATTAACACAAATATCTAAATCAGCCAATTACAATGCAATGTAATGCAATTTTGGCAGGTAGACATGGTCAAAATGACCTGCTAATGTTGAAACAAGCATCAGAATGGGGAAGAAAGGTGATGCAAGGGACTCTGAATGTGTCATGGTTACTGGTACCAGATGGGCTGGTCTGAGTATTTCAGAAAATACTGATCTGCTGGGATTTTTTTGTTTTTGCACAACATCTACAGTTTACAGATAATGTTCTGAAAAAGAAAATCTGAGGAATTTTTCCAGCACTTTGATGAATCCATGCCACAAAGAATTAGGGCTGGGTACAAGGTGTATCTAATAAAGTGGCCAGTGAGTGTATCAATATACACTATTGTACTGACCTTTATTTCCCTAATATTCAACATGGGTATTTTTTTAACAGTTAATGACTGATAAAAAGTGAAATGTCTAAAACTCACTCAGAATGCCTCCACCTTAAATCTGACCATGTGAGACCTTAACCTTTAATCCTACTTTGTCATAAAGGTTATCGGATCTTCCACCCATCATAGGTATTAACCACACAAAATTTGGTAAAGATCCAGCCAAAAAGTTAGCTCTATTAGTGGTAACAAGATTTGTAATGGACAGACAGCCTGTAAATGTAATACCTGCGGGTGGAGGCATTATAAATGAGGTGGACATTAATTCCCCCCCCCCGGCTCTGAATTGGGGAATGGAAAAAGTGCATTCTTTTTGAGAACTGTAGATTGCTTTGGGACAATCCTTTACAGCCCTGTTATACTGGCTTGTCATCTTACCTTAGGTTTTACTTGGGAATCCCTGCCACAATCTCAGATTCAATACCACAGTGATCTGATCCACGCAGGAATTTAAAGAATCCTAAAAAAAAAAAAAAAAAAAAAAAAAAAAAAAAAAAAAAAAAAATTAATTTAATTTTTAAAAAAAAAAAAAAAAAAAAAAAATT
>VUQH01090646.1:60867-103468 GCA_015106775.1 Etroplus canarensis
ATATACATCTTTTTTTTTTTTTATATATTTTTATATATATATATATATATATATATATATATATATATATATATATATATATATATATATAGGGTTCAGATTATAGACAAGGACAGTGGTGTGGGCGACTGTCGCCCCCTACTTGTTAAAATTAAGAAAAAAAAAGATTATTCACATATAGACCTTGTCAAACATGTTTTTCAGATTATTATCTTCCGCAGGGCTATTGCTTGCCCATTGTTCCAAAACAGCTAAATACATTGTGAAGGGGCTTGGAGGAATTATAAGTAGTGAATATGTTTCATATTATACTGAAGTAACATGCTGAATCAGTTATATCCTGCTACATTAGCTTGTGTCTTAGTATTTCATATGTTTGTGTCAATGACTTCAAGTCGGGCTGGTAAGTCCATTATCCATGTGTCCAGGTATTCATATCCCAGAACTGGCTGTCCAGTTACAACTCTGTTTTCACACACACACACACACACAGACAGATATATATATATATATATATATATAATTATTTTTTTTTTAATATGTACTTCAGTGTAAATGTAACTCAGTGAGTAACTGGACTGACTAAATAATAAGTGGTTTCCTGAAAATATGACACGACATTCAACATTCAAGTTTTGTACAAGAAAAAAAAGAAAACAAGCTTAACATCAAGAAATGTGAATGACTGCCTGAATTTCAGTTGACATACATTAAAAATGTTTGCATTTGTGGTGATATTATGAGAAATTCTGCACAGCAGTCTGGCAGCATGTTGGGTTATTGTAAACTGTTGATCTATTTTTTGGTTACTCAGATCCAACCAGCCACTCAATAACTTTAACTGATGTGATTGTTCATGCTTTTATATTTAGTCACAAGCCATAGTTACATTCTCATCATTACAAAGATGACTTCAATTAATTTGATTTGTTTTACATTTTATCCAAGGGAACCTCAGCTGACCCAAAATTTAGGCTTAGATTTTCTTATGATACTTTGCAATATTAAAAAATTGGTATGAAAGTTTTATCTAAATGAATGGAAATGATGCGCCGCATTCATTAGCACCCATAGAATTGTTTAAATTTGATTAGTAATCTGGTCTGAATGCTTATCTCTAATGTAATACGTAAACAGGGAAATTTCAACTACCCCCTTCACATGTTAGTTTGAAATGGACAGTTAATTGCTTGGATGCTTTGCATAGGAGTATACATAATATATACATAAATAAAAATACTGGGGTTCTGTTACTAAAAATTGAAGGATTGTTCTTTTAGATGTTGGCAGGTGTGACACATTTGCTGCAATTTGATCCTCTGTATCTGCACAAAAATGGACAAACATGAGCAATAGTATACTTCTATCTTTCTACGATGGGTTTAGGTTAACTGAAGAGACCCTCTAACTCCCCACCAAGACTTCCCAATGCTCAGTGACATGAATTTAAGTAAATCCTGAACAACTAAAATGGAATAGCCTTCATTCTTCACCCAGAATTTTAATCCCCCCTTACCTCATCCTTCTTACACTGCCCGCTCTCTACTGTCCACAAACTGGACAATCTGTTTGCGAGGGTGGGAGATGACTGGAGTGAGAGGAACAATAGGCGTACCAGGTGTAGTTGCACCAGGAGTTGAAGCGGCAGGAGTTGAAGCAGCGGGAGTTGAAGCTACAGGAGTTGAAGCTATGGGAGTGGATGCTGCAGGAGTTGAAGCACCAGGGCTTCCACCTGGGGTAGTGCCAGGTGTTGTACCAGGAGTGGCAGGGATGACAACAACAGGAGCAGGGCCTGGACTTTCAGCCCGTGCTCGGGGCTCCAGTCGGGGTGTGGATGTGATAAAACGGGCCTCCCTGATCCGGTAGGGACTTCGGTAGCTGGAGATGGGTGACAACTCTGAGCCCCAGCCAAGATAGCTCCCACTAGAGGGAGACTGAGCATCTGCACTGAAATACAGGGTAGTGCTCGATTCTCCAGGAAACACTGTTTTTTTCTCCGGGGAACTAATGAGGAGAGGGGAACGTCTTTCAGGTGACCAGCCAGGTGTCTTGATGTCTAGAGAACCCACCGAAGACGAGGCCTCGGTTAAACTCGCCTGATTGCTGTCGATGTGGCGTAGGCTTCCTGCTCGTTGAGGAGACGAAAGTGATGGTGAGCCATAAGCAGCACTCTGAAACTCCTCATCACCTTAAAAAACATGAAAGCAAACAGGAAAGATAAGTCAGATTAAAACGCTACATGTCTCCTACGGGGATTACAATACTAGAGAAAAGAGTCCTACTGCAGCAGATTTGTCTATGTGCACAGCAATAAATACGCTGTAAAGATAAGAAGGTCTTCGCATATCTTCTTCTTTTGGCCTTTAGGGGTCACCACAGTGGATCATCTATCTCTATTTCACCCTATCCCTTGCATCCTCTTCTGTCACACTAACCCTCTGCATGTCCTCCTTCACCTCATCCATGAACTTTCTCGGTGGTCTTCCTCTTCTCCTCCGGCCTGACAGCTCCTTTTTCAAAATCCTATATACTACTTTCTCCTGTATAATTTAGCCTGGGTATGTTCAGGGTTTACATAAAGTCTCAGTGACCAGAGAAATTTGACTCTGCATTAACATCTTTGTTGGACACTTAAATCAACTACTCTCCCACTTTATAAGTCAATACTACTCTACACTTCCTGCTCACTTCCAAACAGCAGCCAGACACTGTTACTGGCAGGCTGGTGAGCACAGCAGAGCATTTGACTCCTAAAGAGTCAGACATTTCTCTCTAGAGTTGATTCAGAGTGAAAAATGAAAACTGTAGGCAATTGTTTGGTATCATACAGTATGCTATATCAACTTTACAAAGTGATGATTTCTGTTTAACTGCTGCCTCCAAGTGGCAAAAAGATTGTTTTTCTGTCTTTATGGGTTTTCAAACAGTGTTAACAATGTACAGTTATTGAGGGAAAACACATGCCACCTAACCCAAACATTCACTCTGACTTTAATCTCTTATTGTGTAAAGGTGGGAGATGCTGTAAGGATCTGTTAATAATAAATACACTAGATTGTTTGCTCTCCTTCAACTCATGTATGCCCGGTGGGATATGTTAATTAAAACATAACCATTTTCACCAAAGCTTTTTAAAAAATTATTTCAGAGGTACTAAGGGTGATCCAGTGCAGTTCTAGACAGTGTGCATGCTTCTTTTGTTTCATTTAACCTTTCTCCTCTGAATGTGGGGCGCTGGATTCTTCTTCTGCGGTCTCTTCAGGAATGGACTCCTGGACTGGCTTGATCTCTGAAAATCTTCTCATATCCTGGATTGTTGTGGGCGGAGCTTTTCTCACTGGTCGAGCCACTATCATAGAGTGAGCTGGCTTTGGCGGCTGGACCACCTCTGTCACCTGAGGCCATCACAGAAGAGATTACAAAAAAACACTTTTTGAGCCTAATGATATTTGTTCTCGTGACCACCACATTACACATTACCACATTACAGCCGCCGTTAAGAACATCCAAATGCTTATAAAAAAATTAATCTGACAGCATAAGTTTTTTGTAGCTAACCCACCAAACCTTGGGAAATTTTGGACTACCTATGTTTCAGCTTATTCTTCAAATCTTAAACAAAGTGAATTAAACTAGGAATTCTTAGATTAGAACAACAAGGGAGACAATAAAAAATCTTGCCAGTGAAGCTTGTGGAAGCTGTGGAGGAGCAGGTGGAGGAGCTGGCTGTGGAGTGGGTGGAGAGATCTGAGGAACCCGTGGTTGAAAGTGTGGCATCTGACAAATCACAGCAAAAGTACGAATATTAATCTTTATATAATCTTAGACGACACTGCACTCGCATACAATGGGGGACAGGTTTGGAAAGGAGAGATTTCATCATGGTAAAAGGTTCACACCTTTAAAAAAATCCCCATAACATTAACTTTAAAGAAGTCTAGTTTCTAAGCTCTAAAAATCACAAAGGCAACAAACCCGTTGGACGCGAGGTTCATCAGGAGAGTGAACCTCTTCAGACAGACCCATCAGTCCCGCCAGTCCCCCCTCACCATACGCTGACCAGATCTTTGAAACATCCCCTGTCTTTAGAGCTAAGCGAATTAGCAGCCAGTGGTGATGCTTCCAGCCCTCCCATTGGATAGGAAGGTCCATGAGGGTCCCACCTCCTGATCAGAACACAGAATCATTTATTGTCATTACAGACAAGCAATAGATAGATTGCTTTCACACATGACTGACTGTTATGTGTTTCTGATTGTTCTGTATTTCGCAGTGTAGTGTGCTTATTCATCTCGTTTCTTTTTAACGAGCTCCACTATTTGTATATAGACTCAATAATTTTTAAATACCTCATATTGATAAAGACTAATGTATATAAGTAAACAAATATTCTCAAATAACTTATTGTTGTTATTTTTGTTATTATTATTGCTTGTTATACTGTTATATTATTGCTATTATCTTATTACTATTATTAATTTTAATCACATTTTGTTATATTGTTATTGTTTATTTTGTTTATTAATAACATCATTACTGATGGTGGTAATGGCAGTAATAATAATAATAATAATAAAAAAGTATAACATATAATTATCACTTTTATTTTGCTTATTATTTCTCAGCGATATTTGTGTATGTATATATGTGAATGCATGTGTACTTATTTATGTATATATGTATGTATGTGTGAATACCAGACAGAGTTGCATGTCTATGGAAAGTGGGCGTGACTTTCTCCTCCAGTGAGAGTGTAGAGCCACGCTCCATGCAGGCCCCACCTATCCCCCTGTGACGGATACTCTGGAAGATCTCAAAAGACTTTGGATGGAGAAAACGATAGTACAGCACCAATGCTATCACTCCTAGAGAAAGAAAAAAAAAACAAGTTACAGGAAAGTATACAATGAGATCTTGAAAAAAATTATGTTCCTTTTTTGTAACTTGAAATTGCACACAGAAATGAAATAAATTATTATCCAGAATGTAGCTGCATCTCACCAATGAGGAAGCTGCAGAACACCGCAGCTGGGATGCCCACAGTATCCCAGGACACCATTGTAAACAACCAAGAGGAAGCCAGAAGAAGAAAGGCGTTTTCTATGAACATGGCCTGAAGAAGAATGAGCACAAAGACATCTCTTCTCAGTTATTAAATTGAATATTTGTACTTGTTTTATATTTGCTTTGAATTGAAATTAAAGTGCATTCAGCTTATATCTAATAATTGTTGTCACAGAGATCACATTGACTTAAAATTTGAATAATTTGCAGCTCAGACATGCCTTCTGGTGCACACTTTTACCTCCAAATAACATTACAAAACGTCTCTCTGACAGCAGATCCCATAGCTTGTCACTGAATGAAAAACACATGTAATTGTTTCATTGTCACATATGCCTAAACTTTGAAGTGTCAAAGCAAAGCTCTACACAGTTAAAATGCAATCAAGTGATTTTCAAAGACTACATATATTTTCAGTTTTCTGTTAATATACTAACAGGGTTTTGTTTTCAAAAGTGTTGCAGAGTGTTTTTGTCAGAGCCCCCTGCATATTAAAGCCATCACAACACAACCACATGGGCATGACGTGAACACAAGCACACACATACCAGGTAGAACCCAGCCATGCGGTATCTGGATTGTCCATACTTCACATTGAGGAAGAGGAAGATATGAATAGCCCCCAGAACCAAATTGAAGATTCTCCATCGGGTTGTTGATCGTATGATATCTGTCTGCTGCGACACCATCCAGAAAGTTGTGCCCAGCCAGTGCACACCTGAAACAGACACAAATACAACTGTGAAGAAGAGGACTCTATGCAGTCCTGTGAAAAACTAAGTACTCCCCATGATTCAGTAGCTTGTAGAACCACCTTTAATAGAAATAACTTGAAGTAATGGTAAGATTTTATCAGTCTCTGACATTGTTGTGGAGGAATTGTGGCCCACTCTTCTTTACAACATGGCTTCAGTACATTCAGCATGTACAGGCATTCATTTATGCATGGCTCTCTTAAGAATGCACCACAGCAGTTCAATAAGGTTGTGGTGTGGACTTTGACTGGGCCATTGCAAAACCTTGATGCTTTTCTTTTTCAGCCATTATGTTGTAGATTGCAGCTGTGCTTGGGCTCATTGTTCAGTTTCATGATCCAGTTTCGGTCAAGCTTTAGTTTTTTGGACAGATGGACTCACATTTCACTCTAGAATACTTAGGTTTACAAAGGAGTTCATGGTCATGGCTTGTTTTGCAGCCAAGGACAAGCCCAAATAATCACCCCTCTGCTGCCACACTTGACAGCTGATATGAAATGTTTGTGCTGATAAACTTTGTTTGGTTTTTGCCAAAAGTGGAACTGTGCATTATGACCGATCTCCACTTCTGTCCACTTTTGTCCCAGAAGTCTTGTGATTCATTCAGATGCAATTTTGCTAACATAAGCCATACTGCCAACTTCTTTTTAGAGAGAACAGGCTTTCTCCTGGCAGAGTCCTGTGAAAACTTTCTTTTTCACATGACTGTATATCATCTCAGGAGACGTATCATGCTTTTCTTTATCATTTGTATGATGGTGGTAGACACTTGTATTAAACATGGCCAGAAAACAACAACAACAACAACAACAACAACAACAATAATAATAATAATGCCCAGTTTCAACAGCTTTTCTACTCTTGGCGCTGTATGTTGTCAAAGAGAGGGGATATCCTTGATATGTTCATTTGAGCCACATACACTGTGAACACAACATCCCTGCCCAAGTTGTCTTAAAGTTAAAGGAGCTTGTTTCATACAGTGGATGAACTAGGGCGTAGCAACAAGGCCTTATATAAGACAAATAAGAATTATTTAAAACTGTAAATCATGCGAAATTACGCTACTAGACTCCAAGAATAAAAATATGGTGCTGTGAATTAGCACAGCAGGTACCTTTTAATTTTTAACCTCTAACATAGTGATAAACATGATAAACACTTATGAAGAATTCAGGCGGACTGTGACAGGGTGTCTCCAATGTCTTAATGCATATCTTTACTCAGCAGAAAACAAAATTGTTATATTCGACAAATCTGAGCTTTGAAATCCAGACTTACCGATGACTCCCAGAACCCACTGTTTGAAAATACGTGTGAAGAGCATGAGAACAGCAAATCTGGATCCCAACATACTGACCTGCAGACACAGAAATCATACCTGTCACACAAACATAACCAAAACCACATTTACAACATAGATGGAGAGAGTACGCTGTGCTGTAAATGCTGGTTGTTGGAAAGTTGTTAAACATGCCCACCCTCCACAGCAGTCGACAGAGAATGGCAGCAGGGGTCATTTGTAAGTGTCCTGGTCTGATGAGTGAACAGGCTCTGGCATAGAGCACTAAAGCCCAGGCAAGAGATAGCAAACACACCGCAAAACACACCGAAGCTGGAAAGAGAGAGAGAAAGAGTTAGAGGGAGAGAGAAATATGAGTACCTCAATATACTGATTGATACTGTACATCAGATATAAGGCTGCTGCAGTCACACTCTAGAAACAAACAGTACAGGAATGAATCACATATAAAGGGGCAGTAAGAGATGTTTTGGCCACTGCAACACACAGTTGATACAATAAACACAATCAAGAATCATTGGTTGCCCACCACCTTCCCTAGACTGTATTGCCCCCTCTCTCTACCTCAAAAGAGCTGAAAACGAAATCAGAGACTCTTGCCATCCCAGTCACTCCAACTTTGACTGTTGCCTTCTGGCAGGCAGCACAGATGTGCCAAAACCAGCACCTCCAGATTCAAAAACAGTTATCCATACACTTGAATTGAACATGCATCTTTCAGAAATTATTCTCTTGGGACAATCCTACAGACTAGACTGCAGCTATAACAATGCACCTTACTGTAATTTTACATACTTGAATGCTGCTGCTTTTTTTAAAAAAAAATGTACTTCCATTTTACATATTACGAAATCAATAACACAATTTACAATCAAACTCAGGTATTTAAAAAAACAGCAATGATTTGAATCCTGTGTCTGACTAGCTGACAAATTTAGGACCAATGTTCATTCTCTTTCAGCTTTCTTTATGTTCCTATACATTTCTGAGGAAAATATCTGGCACTTTGTCCATTACATAGTTGTTAAGGTGTCTGCCATCTGTTTTTGGGCAGTTTGCATACGCTGGATTTATCAAACCTATTTCAATAACAGCTGCCTATTCCCTCTAGAAATAACATAAAACATGAGAAATGAAGCTAAACCAGAAGAATGAAATTTAACTAAAACAGTTATTTAAAAGACACTGAAATGTTCTGTAGAGTTGAAGATTGTTTTTTAGGGCTGTTGATAATCCTCTTGCAGCACTATCACATTAAACGTTTATTTGCTTTTATTTGTTTAGGCACTATGAGCCACAGGCCTTCATAAACACAATATGAACCTGTACACTGCTCTGGCTCTAAGCTATGAGACTGCACCATTCTGATAATATGTAGAGATGGTACTGAGAAGCACCAGAATCACATCATCTGTAGAACATTTTAGATTCTAATTTTTTACAGTGGACTTTCAGATAACTGAAAATAGGCTGAATTTTTTTTATAAAAAAGCTGCAGATTATGTTTTTTACAGTTCTTCACTTCAAGCACCCTATTTCACATCGCCATTTGATAAATATACATATAATCTTACTGCAAATCTAGTAGTGAGTCCATGAATGAAAATATTTGGTAACTACCTGCTCATAACTGTCAGACAACAAATAATACACAGGCACAAAATGACCCTATCATCACACTTGCACACATACTTTCTGCATTTGTAATTCAATCTGTGTCTTTACCTGGAGATTTGATTCCTATGTCAGTACAGATGAGCACGTAAGTCTGGAGCAGGGTCTCAGGGAGGGTGACAACCAAGGCCTCAAACAGACGTAAGGCAGATACATCAGCCTGCTGCATGATCTCACCATACACATCCTCATCTGGCAGACGCATGCACTCCCATAGCCTGTGAAAATCAAAGATGAAGACAAATGAGCAGGTAGAAAATGAGAAAGAGATGTCTTCATTATAGTCATGATCATTATCATCATCATCAACATACAGATTTGTAACCTAAACCTAACTTTGCACTCTAGCCAGAACTGCAGATAATTTAAGCATTATTGGACACTGACCAGTTAAAACAGTTCTAACCTTCCCTGTAAGCAATTCCCCCCATTACAAATGCATAAACACGGGAACATATAAGGTAAGCCCACCTTTTGAAAATACCCAGGTGCAGTATGTGTGTCCAGGTGAGAGACTTCCTTCGTATTCGTCCATCTGACAGATACCACAGATAACTGAGCCACTGGGGACCCCAACCTGATCATAAAGAATCATAAAAATGAATAACAAACTGTCTATCAGATTATCTAGTATGCCATCCATTGATCTATTTGCTGTTGTTGTAGTTGTCACCTGGCAGCAGGAACAGTGCAGTGAATCCAGCCAGATAGGCATAGCAGTAGTTGTGACCCACCCACAGATAGTACACAAAGCAGTAGATCACTGGGGAAAGATGGAAAACGCTCACATATAAAGAGGTATTCTTACAGGCCACAAACATTTAGACAAAAAAAGGATTAGGCTGTAACATTACCTGTTTTTGATGCGGTTGAAAATTGTAAAAAAGCCTCAAATACATAGACACTAAATGAATTTACTTAAGTACTGAGCTCAAGTGTCTTAAGATTGTTATATTTCAGTAAGTTATCTTTTAACTTTTATACTCCACTAGGCTACACCTCACATAGAAAAACACTAAATCATAATGCGTTCAATTACCTCTTAGCTTTAGGGAAGGACTGACTATGGAGCTAACAAATTTAGCCAACACCTTGTGTCAATGTTTTTTTTTTCAGTTTTGTTGAAATGTATTCCCTCTTTTGTTTCAGGAAAACAAAGAAATCTTCATCATAAAATCAGTTAAGTAATTTGATGTCTTTCGTTTCTTCATTACAGTATTTTTTCACATTTATGTATTTTAGCAAAATTGAAATGCGACAACAGTTAAACATCAGCCACTGACATTGGTAAACGCCATTTAATTTGCAGATATACCAGATAGGTATATAGATTTATTCATAACAGAAATATGTGCATAGTTAATTGCGGTTTCGTACACAGAATTAATTGTTTTTTCTGAAAATATGATACATACTCATATTAAAGTACACAACTGTACAGCAACACGCTAAACAAAGATCCACTACTAGCATTCAAATGGTGATTAAAAAACCAGTGTACAATGATATGATGCTTGCAGGAGACAAGCATCATACAAGAAACATGTATAAACATGTATAAACATGTATAATTTAGTACAATTTTGAAAGCAAGATTAGCACTTTGAATGAAGTATTTTTAAATTTCGTATCTTTACTTTCTCTTGCATGAAGCATACTGGTTACATAACCTTCATGTCATATGGATAAGCCTCACCAGCATACATAATTATATGATGATCATGATCTCAGAGACCTGAATACCATCTGGTAAGTAGTGGAGATGTGTCTCTAATCCTAAAATCAGGTTTTGCCTGTCATTTAACCACTGATCTTTATGTTGAGTGGGTGCTGTAGTTAGTTTGTTTTGCATTACTGTAACTGTGTTTCTTGCAGGTACCCTGCAGCAGCTCCGTGAAGCTCAGTTTTTGAACTGTTTCTGGTTTATTAAAATGTTATTTATTAAAGGCTAGGATATAGAAATTCTTTAGCATTTACTGTAATTTTTTTACCTGCTTTGTGGCCAGCCATAGACCACAGCTGTGCTTTTTGTTTGATTATGTAGATTACTGTATTTCTAGTTTTTAGAAAATGCATGACTTTTGTTTTTTATGTTGGCATACTGGCAACATCACTGGCTCC
This sequence comes from Etroplus canarensis, assembly GCA_015106775.1. Taxonomy (NCBI): domain Eukaryota; kingdom Metazoa; phylum Chordata; class Actinopteri; order Cichliformes; family Cichlidae; genus Etroplus; species Etroplus canarensis. The sequence continues at coordinate 71,785 of VUQH01090646.1, forward strand.
TCTTTATTTTTTGTTACTTTGTAAAATAGATGTCATTCATTGCCACACTGAATAATGGTTCAGTGCGTTGTTTGCTTGGGTTTATTATTTTTGTAATCTGCCTTTACAAATATTTGTGAAAGAATGGGTTGTTCTAAAGAACTCACTGAATTCTAGCATTGTACTGTAATAGGATGCCACTGTTGCAACAAGTCGGTTCATGAACTTTCTTCCCTTCTAGATATTATGGTGGCATTACTACAAAGTGGAAGTATTTAGGAACCACAGTCACTGAGCCATGAAGTGGAAGACCACGTAAAGTTACAGAGAGGGTGCTGAAGCACAAGTGCACAAGTCGCCCATGTTCCACTGACTCAATAACTGCAGAGCTTCAAACCTCCTCTGGCATTAACATCAGCACAAATAACATGTGCTACGAGCTTCATGGCATGGGTATAGCATGGGTCCATAGCAGGGCTGTTGCATGCAAGCCTTACATCACCAAGCACAATGCCAAGCCAAGCACAGTGCCACTGGACTCTGGGCCAGTGGAAACATGTTCTCTGGAGTGAGGATTCATGCTTCTCTGGCAGCCTGATGGACGAGTCTGGGTTTGGCAAATGCCAGGACGATATTGCCTTCCTGACTGCATTGTGTCAACAGTAAAGTTACCTGGAGAATGAATATTGCTATGGTGTTGTTTATGTGGGGTTGGCCTGGGCCCCTTAGTTCCGGTGAAGGGAAATATTAATGCCTCATCTTACCAAGACATTTTGGATGCTTCTGACTTTGTGGGAACAGTCTGGGGAAGGCCCATTTATCCCAAAGTCCAGTCCATAAAGCCATGGTTGGATGAGTTTGGCATGGAACAACGTGACTGGCCCACACAGAGCCCTGGTCTCAACCCTTTCAAGCACCTTTAGGATGAACGAGAACAAAGATTGCAAGCCAGACTCTCATTCAACATCAGTGCCTGACCTCACAAGTGGTCTTCCGGATGAATGGGCAAAATCTCTCACAGACACACTCCAAAATCTCATAGAAAGCTTTCCAGAAGACTGGAAGCTGTCATCGCTGTAAAGGAGGAGTGGCTCCATATTAATGCCTCTAGCTGTGGAATGGGATGCCATAAAAGCACCTAAAGATCGTACTTTTGTCCATATAATATATATTACTACCCACTCAAATTTTGGAACTAGGCTAAATAGCAGACTGGCATATTATCTAATTATGCATACATTTAGAAAAGTCCTGTTTATGTCCAGAGTAAACTAGAGTATTTGATCAGTGGATCACTGCCAGAACATAAGGATTTCAGTCTGTAGGTTGTATAGCCATAATTATTTTCCAGTTCTCTCCTGCACACTTCATCCTACCTAAGGTTTATTGACAACAGGCCTGTACATCCCACTCTCTGAGGCTCTGCAGCTCTGCCTGCCTCCATCCCTCCCTACATGTAATCTGAACCGTTCTGGCTGTCTGGACAGACTAGGCCCCGTCCTGGGGTACGCCCATCCCCTCGTCCATTCATGTCCCTCCAAAAAATAAAAAAAAGAGCGCTGAAATATGACAACATGGCTCCGCTTTGTTTTTCTTCACAAAACATCACCCAGACCCAGGACTGGTACAGTTTGGAACACAGGGAAAGTCTGACATGAGTCAGCAGTCTTGCCGCATACAGCATTTCATAACGTGCGGGGTATAAAAACAGGACACTGCGGACTCCAGACTCTACTATTCATGACAACACAGGAGTGCAAACGCACGCACAGCTATACATTTAAAAGTGGAACGTTATGACATCCTAAACCCTCTGTCTCATCCAGAGAGTGTCCCCCCCCCCCGGCATCCGCTGATGTCCTCACGCTGCGCATCCACGAGCCAGAGGTGGTGCGCACGCATGATAAAGTCAAATATCTCGGACAGGACTGAGCTCAGGTGCGTGATTAGAATCAAGCAAACACACCGACTGTGACACAGGACTCGTTTTGGTGTGTGTGTGTGTGTGTGTGTATGTGCGTGTGTGTGTCCCAGGTAGGACTCACGCGCCGTCCTCTCCGCAACCAGGAGAAATGCGGTGAAGAAGAAAATGCAAACTTGGCAGCAGGGCATGCAAGCCCCTCCGCTGCTCGGAGTGGCCGAATAGTCTCTCATGGCGGAATCGAACCCCGAACTGGCAGGCTTCCGGGGATCAGCAGCGTGCCGGACTGCAGGCTGGTCGGTGTCGTTCTGGTCTCGGTCGGGAGTTGGTCCAGATGCAGCAGCCCGCACTCCCCAGCTCCGTTTTCCCGTCCCAACGTCACCGCCCGTCCCGTTAAAGCTATAGCACTGGTGATGGAGGTTAACGCACCCACAAGGCAGATTGGATTTATTTAACGTGTTCGACATTATGTGTATGAAAGAATTTAAAAAATGCTCACAAACTCTAAAAACACATTTTATGTCTTTAATTGCATTTTAACTTTCTTTATTTATGTTTGAAAGACAAATATTTATTTGCAGTTCAATTCAGTTTTATATATATAGCACCAGTTCACAACAGAAGTAACTTCAAGACCCTACAGTATTAGAAAGAAAATACCAACAATCAGACGATCCCCAATAGGCAAGCACTTGGCGATGGTGGGGAGGAAGAACTCCCTTTTAACAGGAAGACCCTAATCCTCCAGCAGAACCAGGCTCATCCAGGGGGAGCCATCTGCCTGGACTGCTTGGGGGTGAGGGGAAAGAGAACAGAGAAAGGAGAGCAAAAAGAGACACAGACTATGGGGGAGAGAAGACAAAATTTAATGACATGCAGCAGCAGCAAATAAATGCATGGGGAGTTAAAAAAGGTGGGTGGAGAAGAAATGCCCAGCAGATCATAAGAAGCCCCCCAGCAGCCTAAACCTATTGCAGCATAACTAAGCCCTAACTATAAGCTTTCAAAGTTTCAAGCCTAATCTAAAATGTAGAGGGTGTCTCTCTCCTGAATACAAACTGGGAGCTGGTTCCACAGGAGAGGGCCCTGATAGCTGAAGGCGCTGGCTTCCAGTCTACTTTTAGAAACTTTAGGAACCACAAGTAGGCTTGCACTCTGAGAGCGAAGTGCTCTATTGGGAAAATATGGTACAGTGAGGTCTTTAAGATAGGATGGGGTCTGATTGTTCAAGACTTTGTATGTAAGTAGAAGGATTTAAAATACAAGTCTGGATTTAACAGGGAGCCAGTGAAGAGAAGCCAATATAGGGGACATGTGATCTGTCTTTCTAGTCCCTGTCTGTACTCTCACTGCAGCTTTGTAGGGAGCTTTTAGAACAGCCAGATATTTACTTGTATTTGCTGTTTAATGTGCACATTAAAGGACATATCCTGGTAAAAATATTCCAAGATTCCTTCACAATAATGATAATAATAATAATAACAATAATAATGACATTAAGACTATTACTTTATATTGAAACTATGTAAACCAAATGCATATATATTTTTTATTCAATTAAAATGCATAATAGGATCTTTTTGTGCATTGTTCTGCATGTTATTTTCTCCTCTTTGCTCTGTAGCTATATTACCTGTAACACAATGAGATCAGATCAGAAAAAAACAATTATGAAATTGAAACTTAAATTTGGACTGAATAGAAAATACACACTTAATCTCATAATTCTTTGCAGTCTTTCTTGTTTTGCCAGTAAACTGAAGAAGAACATTTTCTACCTCCTCCAGGACGGTTGAAGGCTTAAGTAAGTTTAGGGAGACATGATTATTGGAATAGGTCTGACTTTTATGATAATCTTAAGGTAGTGACGTAATTACTTTGTGTTTGTCTGCTAGACTTATTCTTTGCCATGTGATTTGTTTACTTTATGCACAATTATCCAGTTTTGGTTTAATTTCATTTTTCCTTTGTGTTGCAGATGATCCACTGTGGAGACCCCTAACGGGAGCAGCCAAAAGAAGAGGTTTTTCCATTGCCAAACTATTTTGATCTGTGCAGAACTAATGAGTTCTACAAGTTGGGGAGCACAGGCATGTTTTGGCCACCAGGTGGAGTTACTGACAGACAGAGGAGGGAAGTAGCAAAGTACAAATACTTAATTGCTGTACTTAAGTTTACAGGTGTCGCACTCTGGCTTCACTTCATAACGTATAAGTCTTTCGCCTTTTACTAAAGACAGGTGTCTGTATTTTGTGTCCCCTGTAGAGTAGTGTTTTGCGCATTCACCTTACAAGCAAAAGGCACCTGATTCGATTCCAGGTGGGGACAAGCCCATCTCACCATGGAGGGTTGTGTCAGGAAGGGCATCTGGTGTAAAACCTCTGCCAAATTACCAAAGCAGATTAATCCGCTGTGGCGACCCCTTGGTGAAGAATACAAGGGAGCAACTGAAGTATACACAGGTGTCTGTACGTTACTTGAGTATTTATTTTCCTGACAACTTTTTGTTTTACTCTCTACATTTTAACACAAATATCTCTACTTTCACCCATTTCAGGGGAGTTAGTGATTATTTTGGCTCAATGCACATTTTCTTAACATCAAATAGTATTGAACCTAAAGGAACGAACAGTAATGTACAAAAGATTGGTGCATTCATCATCGCTGTTCATAGCACACCGTCAATGTAAATGACACAGAGATGCAGAAAGCAAAAAATATTTAATTCAGGCCATATAATATTTTTTCTGTTTAAATGTGGAGACAAAAAAATCAAGCTACAATGTAGGCAACAACAAATAGAGCTAGTTCTTCTTTTTAATTTGCTTTGTTTTTCTCTGCTTCTGTTCTATACGATGGTTGTTGAAAAGGAGTGCATTTATTAGATTAACTACTGGAAGTTGAAAATAAACTCCCAATTCCCACATATTAGTATTGTTTTTATATTATATTGATATGACCTGAGGTTTAGTTAGCTTTGCAGAACATTAGAGATTTATCTGAATTTTGGGAGAAGGACCGCATCCCAAATACCCCCCTTCCAGCAGTATGTCTATAAAAGCCTGCTTGCCCTGCACACCCGTTGGTTCTCGTCTCCATGCCCCACCCTCCTTGACCTTTTTTCTATATTTTCCAACGTTTCTCAAAGTTATCGGGGGATGTTAAGGCCTGGGAGCTGCTGTCAATCTTCAATGAGGCCTTCTCCAAACTCTGGCCTAGCTCATTGGATCAGTATCAATAAATGTGTCAGCTGCATTTGGAGTCCTTGCTCATGAAATAGCTGGTAGAAATGCCCTTCAAAGAGCTACTTTTTACTTTTATACTTTGTATACTTTTCAGATCCTATAGTCGTTTTAACACAAGTATCTGAACCAGAGTACTTGCTGCTTCTGCTGACAGTTTTGCAGAATATAAATAATAGAGTTCATTGTTGGTGCTTATTTTTCTCTACCAGATGATCATGTTTTGTTGTAAAAGTAAATGACTATGTGCAGTCATGATATCAGGGTCAAAACCTTTGGCTCACTTTCTGGATCCCCTGCCCCTTCTATGTTGTTGCATTTATTGCACATTAATGTTGTCAACCTCACAATAATACATGAATTGAACTGTACCAAAGAATCAAGGATATGCCACACACAAATAACAGTCAGAAGATATCTATGCCACTATTAAGATGTTCTCCTGAATAATATGTTAACACAGCCTTTATAAAACACTGGAATTACAGTTTATTTCCTTTTTAACTCTTTAACACAGACTGAAATGTAGCATTAGCTACACAAACATGATTGTCTTAAGTACAAAAGCACATACGGCTCATGAGCTACCACTCTAAGCCATGCTTTAATATTTTATTAGTATATAGTCATTAGGAGATTCAGAATTGTAGCAATAAAAGCACCAATAAATTTCCATCTTTGCATGAAGTTCCTCTGTGAAGAGGAAGTCTTAGATCCATCTCTCCATATTTTCACTTTTTCCTTTCTATTCTTTCTATTCACTCACAGTGTGATTATAGGAGGTTTACAAACAAATTAGATGAGGAAAGTGCATAAACACTACACCAATCAGGCATAACATTTTGACCACTAAGAGGTGAAGTCAATAACACTGAATATCTCTTCATCATGTCACCTGTCCTCAAAGTTGATGGGTTAGAAGCAAGAAAAATGGGCCTGCATAAGGATTTGAGCGTGTTTGACAAGAGCCAGATTGTAATTGCTAGCTGACTGGGTCAGAGCATGCCCAAAACTGCAGTTCTTGTGATGTGTTCCTGGTCTGCAGTGGTCAGTATCTATCAAAAGTGGTCCAAGGAAGGAACAGTGTTGAACCAGCAACAGAGTCATGGCCAGCCGAGGCTAAATGATGCACGTGGATCTGCAAAAGGGGGATTACGCAGGTGGTCATAATATTATGCCTGATCAGTGAATATCATATCTAACAATAGACCAATATTGGGCCCATAGAGATTCAAATGTTTAAGCCAGTGGTTCTCATACTATTGGTAGATCTCACTGTTTGGATATAAGGCCACTGCAGGTGGGGCGTGGAGGGCCAGGGGAAAAATAATAGTGAAACTAAGTTGAATTAATGTGATTTATGATGGGAAACAAATCAAATAAAAGTTTGATCATGCTAACTTTTATTTCACTAAAATTCCCCTTTTTATTGTTAATTACTGATTTAAAATTGTGTGTGTATGAATTTTTTTAGCTTCTTAAGTGGGGCATGCCAGAAAAAGTTTGAGAACCATTGATTTAAAACTAATAGTTTGGCCTATTTCGATACGACCAATTGTTATTTTGTTTGTTTCTGACTATTTGGCTTCAAAACAAAAGAAAATTAATTACAACAATTAAACAACAAGTTAGCTTGTTTGAAAATATTTCATTAGATTCTATTTAAACATTAAGTCAGAACAAAACTGATGTGATAGATTATATTAAAAACAAATGATCACTGGTAAAGTCAATCTTATTTGCCAATAAGTCAGTGGATGTTAACAAAGCTGATACTAGCCAATACAAATGTTCAGCTGATTATTTGTGCATCCTTAATCTCATCATTTGATTCCAGCAGCTGACTATATGATTTCCTCTGCTCCTCATCCTCCTCAAAGCACCTGTTAATAAAAAAGTTTTTAAAAAAATTCCAGTGACTTTATGACAACAGTTGCATATTACAGAATCTCTGAAATATCTGCAGCAGATGGCAGCAGCGTTGGCAATTTGTGCTCTGTACAGTCGATCCCTTTGTGCTCCTACCATTCAGCTTTTCAGGGCATTCTTTTTCCAAAGATGTCATTGTCATCTCTTGTTTGAGAACTGAACGATCACAGCTCATATGTTTTCATTAATTTACACAGTGGAGGGACAGCTCCAGGCAGTACTGTCAGTAACAGCTTCATAAGAGTCTCTTCGACTCAGTGCAAACTGTCAGTAAATCAGTCCAGTGAGCTGATGGTTTATGTTCATGATTCATATCGTATAGTATTTAGACACCTATGTAGCTCTTTATTCACCTTTCATTCGTCAATCTTTGTTTCCTCCTTTGTTCTGCTAGTCTGCCCGTCACTCTGTTTACTGTTGTCTCAGTAATATCTGTTGAGGCTTTGAGTGACTGTACTGATGTCTGGTTGTCCGTTCATCCAGATCTCTCGGAGAATCCTTTCCCGCTCCTCTAGCCTCTGGGCCCGGTCCAGCTCTGATGACATACACACACAGAAAAAACTTTGTGTACACTGTCTGCTCAAATAACTATCAAATTTCTATTCTATTTATTATTCTTTTTCAAGATAGGAGCATGTGGGTATCTGTGACAGCCTTGCTCAGAGACAAACACAGAATGAAACTCTGAAGTGTTCAGTGCCTACACACTGATTTCAGCAATCTTATTCTAATGGCCTCAGTAAGCAGTGACAAGTTTATGGTTTCATTCACTAATTTTAAAGTCATATTGAATGCAACACAATGTTTGTTTTGTAAGTTATGGTTTGTTAGAGTAAATTAGATAATAAGGCCAAGTATGACTACCTTATGTTTGACTAGTCACTATGGCATGAGCGTGGACTGTCCCTCTGTTTCTTAGTCAGATCATCCCTCACTTGTGACGTGTGATTTATAAAAGCTAAAATGGTGATGGAAATAATGCTCAAAAATGGGACATTACAAACCAGTGGGTGACGTCAGTGTGGTAACAGAACCACTAATATGAAGCCATGATCAAAGTCATTCAATGCAGCAAAGGACTTGGTGGGCTCAAACTTTGGCAGAAGGGCCTTGCTTTTGTAGCTCATTGGTGTGCTCACTCTAGTGTCTGGCTTCCTTCTTCTATAATGGTCAGATCTGTTTGGTGACTGTTTTTGGTTACTGCACTACATAAAGATAATCAACTATTTCTAAAGTATGCACAGCCTAAACAGAGAGCTAAACACTAATTGCATTTGGCAAGCAGAGAAAAAATAAGACTGCTTATCTGTCAGATGCACCATATAGACAAAATTAACAGGCCACGCATTGTACCTACAGGAGCTTTTATGACATCCTTCTAACAACATTCTAAATCTATAGGCATTAATATAGAGCTGGTCCCGCCTTCACAGATATAACAACTTCCACTCTTCTGGGAAGGCTTTCTACAAGAGTTTGGAGTGTGTCTGAAGGAATTTTTACTCATTTGTTCAGAAGACCATCTGTGATGTCAAACAGTGATGGACAAGAGGGCCTGGCTCGCTATCACTGTTCTAGTTCATCCCAAAGGTGTTCAATGAGGTTGAGTTCAGGGCTCTGTGCAGACCAGTGAAGTATGTCCACACTCATCTAACCATGCCTTTATGGACCTTTCTTTGTGCACTGGGACACAGTCATGCAGGTACAGAAAAAGGCCTTCCCCAGTCTATTCCCACAAAGCTGGAAACAGAATTGTCCAAAATGTCTTGGTAAGCTGAAGCATTAATACTTCACTTTAACTAAATTGCCCATGCCAGAAAAATAACTCCATACCATTATCCATCCTTTACCAAATTTTACAGTTGGTACAATGCCTTCAGGCAGATAGTTCTCTTAGCATTAACCAAACCCAGATTCGTTCATCAGACTGCTAGATAGAGAAGCAAGAGTCATCGCTCCACAGAACATGCTTCTCCTGTCCCAGAATCCAGTGGTAGCGTGCTTTACACCACTCGATCTATAAAGGCATTAATATGGAGCTGGTTCACCCTTTACAGCTATAACAGCTTCCACTCTGCTGGGAAGGCTTTCTACAAGATTTCAGCGTGTGCCTGTGGGAATTTTTGCTCATTTATCCAGAATGCATTTGTGAGCTCAGACATTCCTGGACAAGAGGGCCTGGCTCCACAGAACAGGTTTCTACTGTCCCAGAGTCCAGTGGTAGCATGCTCTACACCACTCCATCTGACACTTGGTATTATGTTTGGCAATGCAAGGCTAGCATGCAGCTGCTTGGCCATGGAAATCTCCGCCATGAAGCTCCTGGCACACAGTTTTTGTGCTGATGTTAATGCCAGTTTGGAACTCTGCAGTTGCTGAGTTAGCAGAGTGACTTTTATGCATTATGTGGCTCAACATTTGGTGACCCCACTCTGTAACTCTGCCAATTTGTGGCTGAGTTGTTCTGCTTCCTAAACACTTCCACTTTGCAATAGTACCACTTTCTGATGATCATGGAATATGTAGGAGGGAAGAAATTTCATGAACTGACTTGTTGCAGTGGTGGTATCCTATTACAGTGTCATGCTAGAATTCATTGAGCTTTCACAAATGTTTATAAAGGAAGACTGCATGACTAGGTGCTTGATTTTATACAGTTGTGGCAATGGGACTGAATGAAACACCTGAATTCAGTGATTAAGAGGAGTGTCCCAATACTTTTTTCCATATACTGAATTTGTATTGCAGTAAAAAGCTCATAAATAAATCATAAATATAGAAGAGCACTTGCATAAAGAAGCACAAAATGGGAGTACTGAATTCAGTTAAGTACAACAACTTTACACCTTTTAGTTACATGAGTAAATGTAATTTCACAGCTGCATTTTATCATTAAATTATTGAATATTTGAAACATTACTCAAGAGTATAATTAATATAGAGTTAATGAATCAGATCATCCAAAATATAGCACTACAACAATGAATTTTTAAAATGTTTTCACTTCTTCCTTGTGTTTTGTTCAAAAAAAGGTGTGTGGATTGTCCAATTAAGACATTTTTTCTGAGAAAACAAACTGATTGCTAGATGTGTGAATGTGTCTTAGTGTCTGGATTGTGACATTGCTGTTCGTTAGGTTTGTATGTGTCTGTCAGAGATACCCTCAGCTGATGTGAACATGGTGGCGTGTAGCAGGGATCTCTCAAAGCGTCTGCGTCTCCGTGCTGATGGGTCAGACGTGTCATCCCAATCCTCTGACTCGTTGTCCCCACAGGGCCCAGTCCCTCCAGCAGCAACAACCGCAGTGCTGTCTGGGTTACTGTCTCCAGGCTGGTGGTGGGGACAGCTGTGATGGCGACGGTGATGAATTTTGTTCCTTTGGCGATGGTGCGGGTTGTTAGTGTTGCCATAGTGACAGTCTGCTCGACAGTGTATCTGGAAGACGATGGCGCACAGCGTGACAAGAAGGCCAACACACACACCGCCAAGAAACACCAGCGCTGTCCTCTCAGGCTGGTCTGAAGGAGAGGGAGGATAAATTAACATAACAAGCAATTTAAGTAAATAATTGGGATATTCTTCAATGGCCAGGTCAGCCACCCGATCTCAACACAACAGAGCAGCTTTTCAGTTACTGAAGACAAACTGAAGGCCAAAAGACCCTGACTGAAGGCAGCTGCAGTAAAGACCAAGTAGAGCATATCGAGAGAGGAAACAGCATTTGGTAATATTTATGGGTTCTAGACTTCATGCAGTCATTGACTGCAAAGGATTTCATCCAAGTATTTAAAAAACACATGTATAAACAACAACAATTATATTTAATGCTACTTTTCTGACTACTTTTGAGCCTCTGAAAATGTGGGACTAGTTATAAAAATAGTTGTAATTTCTAAGCAACTAATGCTATTCTTTTGTCTAACTCCTTGAATTACAGCTGAAAGTCTGCACTCTGATCACATTTTGAGTGTTTGATTGATAACTTTAATTTCAAAAAGGCTGTGATGCTGCAAAAAATATACAGAAACACAATGCAATGATTTCCAGATCTCATAAACTAATGTTTTATTCACAAAAGAATGTGGAAAACATATTACATGTTGAAAGTCAGACATTTTACTATTTCATGAAAAATACTAGCTGATTTTGAATTTGATGGCAGCGACATGTATCAAAAATGTTTGGACAGGGCCATGTTTACCACTGTGTAGCATTACCACTTATTTTAACAACAGTCTGTAAATACCTGGGAACTGAGGAGACCTGCTGCTGGACCTTTGGGAGAGGAATATTATCTCATTCTTGTCTGATATAGGACTCCAGTTGCTTAGCAGTCCTGGTGAAAGGTCTGGGCAGCAGGCAGGCCAGTTCAGCATCTGGACTTATCTACTACTACTACTACGAAGCCATGCTGTCGTAATAGCTGTCATATGGGGTTTAGCATTGTCTTACTGAAATATACAAGGTCTTCCCTGAAAAAAAAATCATCTGGAGGGAAACATACAGTATGTTGTTCTAAAACCTGTATATACCTTTCAGCATTGACAGTGCCTTTCCAGATGAACAAGTTGATGATATCATCAGCACAGTGCAGCCCCATATCATCAGAGATGCAGGCTTTTAATTTTAGTGCTCATAACAAGCCAGATGGTTCCTCTTCTCTTTAGTCCATGATTTCCAAAAAGAATTTTAAATCATGATTTGTCTGACCGCAGAAAAGTTTTCCACTTTGCCTCAGTCCATTTTAAATAAGCTTATTAGGAAATAAGGAAAAGTGGTATTTTCGGAATCATGTTCACACATAGCTTTTTCTTTGCTTGATAGAGATGTAACCTACATTAGTGCATTAGTGATTTCCATGACAGAATCACACTTGTTTGCAGTGCAGTGCTTCCCGAGGGCCCAAAGATCACGAACATCCAACAGAGATTTTTGACCATATCCCTCGCACATAGAGATGTCTCCAGATTCTTGGAATCATTTGAGGATATTATGTACTGTAGATGAAGGAATATTCAAATTCTTTGCATTTTATATTGAGGAACACTATCCTGAAATTGCTGCACAATTTGTAGATGCTGTTTCTCACACATTGCTGAACTTCTGCCCATCTTCACTTCTGAGAGACTGCCTCCGTAAGGTGCTCTTTTTTATACCCAATCACATTGCTAGCCTGTTGCCAATTAACTTAATTAGCTGCAACATGTTTCTCAAACTGTTTCTTTTTAGTACCACTTACTTTTGCAGCCTATTGTTGCCCTTGTCCTAATATTTTTGAGATTTACTGCTGCCATCAAATTCTACATGAGGTTGTAAAATCTATTGTGGTGGTATACAGCCGCAAAATTTAAAAAAAAGAAAAAGAAAACATGTTTCATTGTCCAAAACCTATGGACCTAGTTAATAGCATTTTCTTTAACTTAGTGCATACTGTTTCCATATCACATTAGTCCCACATAAAAGTTTTTCCTGCCATACCTGCAATGAAGGTGTAAGCTGCCAGGATGTTGCTAAGCAGTGCCATCTCCTGGGAGACCACTTTCACCTCCATATTTGGGCTTCCTGTCGTTGGAGTACTCATGATTTCACAGTGAGTTGAGTCTATTATTTCTCCTGCAGAAGTCAAATCAGCTCCTCATGATTCCAGTTAATTGTTGCTTTGCCAGAATTGTTCCACCTTCTCGCACCTACTGCCCAAAAACATAAAAATTTAAAATGACTCAATAAAAACACTTAGATTTAACTTTTCATTGTAAATACCTATTAAACTAACTAAAAAACTATCTAAAATGCAGTGCTATTAACTACTTTAATATATTTTCTTTAATGAATCCTTCCTCATATACAAATTTTCCCATTTTTTAAAAAAGTTATTCAAACAAACCAAATGATGTAGAACATTAAAAAGGATATCCTCGTTTCATGTATTCATAACTAAAAATGTGGCTTTATGAACACAAGTCAAAGTAGTTAAACTATCATTCAACAAATTAAAGTTATTCACAGAGCACTTGGAAAACTCTGATTGCTCACCCATCTATACCTCTCTGTCAGTTTTCAGTGTCATTATATCAAAACGCCTGAGCTGTTTTCCTGCAGGGTTTAAGAGAAAAACAATAATGAGATATTCATACTTCAGATACCATTCCTGCACAAACATATATAGAAACTAGTAAAGCTCGTATTCACACATTCTTTTGTGTACACACATTCTTTGCAATGTCAGCGAAACACACACAAACACAGAGAGAGAAAAAAGTCTTGATAATTAGCTGTGAAATTATTTTACACAAAACAGTACATAGATGGACAGAATTATATTATTTTTTTAGCTTGAAAAACCCAGACTGTAAGTTATAAGTGGCCCATCCTTAGGACACAAAAAGAAAATGTGTGTTACTCTTTCAACCACTAGGTGGCAACAAACATCTTCCAGTGTTGCTGCCAATCCTTCACATCAACACTTTGCTGACCTTGCAAGCACACACATTGTTTCTGTAGACCAGCTGGTAACTGACAAAGCTACTATAATGTTGAAAGGTTTCAGGCTGTTGCTTCAGATGTGCTAAAGCCTGTCTGCAGCTCTGTACCATAAAGCACAGGAATTGAAATTCACTGTGTGGGCAAAAGTATTGGGCCACCTACACATTACAACTCAGGAGCGTTTATGACATCCCATTCTAAATCCATAGGTATTAATATTGAGTTGTTCCCCCCCTTTGCAGCTATATCAGCTTGCATGCTTCTGGGAAGGCTTTCTACAAGATTTTGGAGTGAGTCTGTGGGAATGTTTAACATTCATCCACTCACTTTGTGAGGTCAAACACTGATGTTGAATGAGAGAGTGATCTCCTTTCTAATTCATCACAAAGGTGTTTGATTGGGTTGGGGTCAAGGCTGTCTTCTACATCAAACCATCAGACTGCCAGATAGATAAGTGTGACTGGTCATTCCATAGAACTTGTTTCTGAGGCTCCAGAGCTCAGTGGCAGTGTGTTTTACACCACTTCATCTGACACTTGGCATTGTGTTTGGTGATGTAAGGCTTGCATGCAGTTGCTCGGTCATGGAAACTCATGCCATGAAGCTCCCGGCACACAGTTTTTGTGCTGATGTTAATGCCAGAGGAAGTTTGGAACTCTGTAGTTTTTGAGTCAGCAGAGTGTTGGTTATATTCACACACTATGCACCTCAGCACTTAGCCACCTCGCTATGTAACTTTACGTGGTCTGTCACTTCGTGGCTGAGTTGTTGTGGATCCTACATGCTTCTATTTTGCAATAATGCCACTTACAGTTTATTGCAGAAATTTCACAAAATGACTTCCTACAACAGCAGCATCCTGTTACAGCAGTGGTTCTCAAACTTTTTCCTGGCAGTCCGCACTTCAGTAGCCACAAAGAGTTCATACTCTATACCACACAAAAATAATTTCTATTCACCTTAGTTTCACTTCATATTTTTTACTTGGTTGCCCATACCCCACTTGCAGTGGGTCCCAAGAGAAAAATATGAAAGACCCTGGCCCACAGTTTGGAACTACTGTATTACAGTAGCACACTCAAATTCAATATACTCTTTTTAAAAATTATTGATTCTGGCTTTGATCATGCACAGGTTTAATTTCAATGCAGTGATGTGATCACATAAACTATATAATGTAATCAGTGTATGCTTCTGTAGCTGTTTTGTTTGGAAAGATCTATCAGCTTAAAAGGAGAGTTCACACTAAAATCAAACTCATACTCTTTTTTTTTTTCTCTGGCTTGCAGTGCTGTTTATGCATTTAGATTGTTTTGGTGTGAGTTGTCCAGTTTTGGAGACATCAGCTGTAGAGATTTCTGCCTTCTCTTGAACTACATCCTCCAACCAAAATGTTAGCAGCTGCCTAACATTACAACTCAGCCAGGGGGGGACACTATGAATGTTTACCTTCTGTTATGCTGTCATAAGCATGAGCGTCTTTGCACAGACAGATGCACTTCTTTTTGCAGAGAAAATACGCCATATAGATGAAAGTATTGGGCCACAACTCTTAATACTGAATTCAGGTGTTGCATTAAGTCCCATTTCCACAGGCACTGTGTATAAAATCATGCACCTAGCCATGCAGTCTGTCTTTACAAACATTTGTGAAAGAGTGAATCATTCTAAAGAGCTCACTGAATGCAAGTGTGGTATTGTAATAGAATGCCACACTGCAAAATGTTTGTGAGCCTCAGAATGGAATATAGCTATATATGTACTGCCCCCAGGTTCACTGGAATGATACTCTGCACATTTGAATTTACCATAATTCCAGAATGACATTTAGCCATCACTAAATAATATGTATTGTGAGACCTAATAGGACAGAAATGGTCAAAGCTATCACACTGTATTTAAGGTGTGCTGTGATTGAGTAATATACCAGGAGACATTCCACATTTAAAGGTCCCATATCCTGAAAATACATTTTTGCAGTGTTATGATAGTTTCATAAACTATTCAGTATTCATTATGAGCCGTGAAAATCAGAAGTTTCTTACTGCTGGCAACAAGACTGCCTCCCAGCTTTATGAACCAGTAAGAATTTTCCGCTCTTTCTACCTAGAAAATAGGTACAGTTTGGGGAAGGCCCATTTTTGTTCCAGCACGACAGTTCCCAATGCACAAGGTGCATAAAGGGATGGTCGGATGAGTTTTCTGTGGAAGACACTGACTCTCCTGCACAGAGCCCTGACTTCAACTCTATCAACACCTTTGGGATGAACTAGAATGGAAATTGCAAGCCAGGCTCTCTGTCTAACATCAGTTTCTGACCTCACAAATGCTCTTTTTGATTAATGGCCAACAATTCCCATGGAGACACCCCAAAATCTTGCAGAAAGCCTTCCCAGAAGAGTGGAAGATGTTATAGCTGCAAATAAGGGACCAACTCCAATCGAACGCCTATGGATTTCAAATAGAATGTCATAAAAGCTCCTGTAGGCATAATGTGTAGGTGGTTAGGCCCAATACTTTCATTCATATAGTGTAGTTCCTGCATGAAACTGCTCACAACAAGGTTTGTGGAGCATTTTTTGAGTAACCTGATCAGGATAGTTTCTGTGCTTTGAATGCCACAAGGCAATTGCCATTTATTTCCATTATACTTAAGAGAGGACAGTTCTACAGATAATATCTCCAAAGCTGGGCACTCACACTAAAATAATGTATTTTGCTGATTTGCACGGCAAGCCAGAGCAAAATATGTAGATTTGTTTTTGGGGTAACCTGTGACTTTAAAACATCTACAGTACATTTATTCTATATTACCATCTCTGTCAGTTTGCTGTACCGAGCTGAAAATATAAAACTGGTTGAACATGCACACAATGGCCACTGACCTGGAAAAGTTATATGCTTGTTTCAGAGACACACATCATCAAATGGGCATCAGACTATGTCACAAATTACCCACACTAGCGTGCAGCACTCAGACAAAGAGATGTATACAGTTTCATATCTAGACCACAAAAAAATCTTTATATACAGTCTATGGTCTAGACATAAAGATCCAAAGTTAGACTGTTGCTCAGAGCATTTCTTTATGAGGTTAAACATTCGTGAGTTTAGATATTTCAAACCAATCTTGGTTTGAGGAGTGTGGCGTGATGGTCAGTGTGATATACAGCAAGCAGGGATTAAACATTGAAATGAGTTGCATACAGTATATGTAATAAATCTAAGGGGGTGACAAAATCATTAGAAAGTAATATTTATAGCAATAACAATAGGCTGGCATGGTGGTTAAGCACTGTCTCATCACTGCAAGAAGCTCCTGGGTTCAAATCCACCATCCACCTGGAGCCCCTCTGTGTGGAGTTTGCATGTTCTCCCCCCACGTGGGTTCCCTCCAGGCACTTGGCATCCTCCCACAATCCAAAGACATGCATGTTAGGTTAGCTGGCAATTCTAAACAGGCTGTTGGTGTGAATGTGAGTGTGAATGGTTGTCTGTCACCCTGTGTTAGTGATGCGATAGGCTGGCAACCTGTCGTGTACCCTGCCTTTCACCCCATGACTGGTATAGGCCACAGCGACCTTGAATTAGATAAGTGGAAAAAATTGATGGAAGAAAAAAGAGATATATTTCTCTTCTTTCTTTTTGTAATTTAAATATAGAAATACCTCTTTAAATTGAACAAATACCAATAATTTAGTCTGAAGAGTTCAGAAGCCCTATGGGGTCTATTCTGTCTATTCTGGTGTTTATTTTCTTTTTCTGCATTTCTGCCGACTGCAGCTTTAAGAGTTCATGATGATTCATATGATGTGTATGACATGATTTGACTGACTTTAGTTATACTACTCCGAAAATAAACCTGCTTCCATCAGCTAAGTCTGTTTTATAGAAGCTCCCTCTTATAAAGTTAATGTCACTTACCAACCATTGCTAACTATAGTCACTGTAAAAGTGTAAAATATCTGAATTTATGTGCTAACACGTGCAGATCTGCAAAAATTTAAAGTCTCATTTATACATTTTTATAGATAGATGAAAATATGTGTGCTAAATTACTTTTATTCTCTTTATCTGCAAAGAATGTTAAACATTAATTAAGAAAAATCTGCACAACTGACATATTAAAACTAAATGACGCTTCAAGCATGACCCTAATTGCACAGAGGATTTGCAAAGCACTTCAGAAAGACTTTTCTTTCCTTAGATCTTTTCTTCCAAATAAAATTAAACTGAAGATAACAAGCATTAGTCCTGTTATGAAATACAAAGTGGAGCTGGTTTAAAGACATTTAAACCTTTCATATTTTATTATTTCTTTTTTCATATTATTTATTTTATTTTTTATTATTAGTATTTTCCCACTGAATTTTTGCTCTTTTAAAAACCTTTATTCATGATTGCAAACAGGCCATATTGCTTCATGAAGACAGGTATAGTCATAGCAAACAACAGCAAAGATACATATCACCCCTGAAAATGCAAATGTGTAAAAAAAATAACAGGCATCTTTAAACATTTAAGTTAAACTGTTTAGAAATATGAAGATGCCAAAACCAGAAGATTGTACTCTGATGCTGCGAAGCTGTAAAGACATAGCAGAAGTTTAAACTTGAACAGATAAAAAATGGATGATGCTCTGAAAGAAGATCAAACTGGCCTAATTTCAGAGGATGTTTTTCAGCTGTAAAAAAGCCGAAGCGCAGCACTCTTGACCTGTTAGGAAAAACTGAGAAGACACTGGAGAGCAAATCTGCATTTTATCCATCACATTTCTGAAAATATGTGCACAGCAAGCTGCATTCTTGTCCCATGCTTACTTATTCATCATCATAAATACACACCTCAGGCTTGTAATTATCTTGGAAGACAAACTAAATAGTCAAAAAGCAATGCGTCCTTGTGGGAAGTGCAAAAGAAAACAACAACAAATCGCATTTCATTGCAGCGCAATATAACAAGACCAAGCACAACACAACCTCCAAGCCCTTCTAAATTCACTGACTGTCAGGGTCATTTTGTGATGTTGTGTGTAAATGCTGCAGGACGTGACTGCCCTTCTCTTGCCCACTCTCCCTCTTTCTTTCTGTCTTTGGATTTGACAATATGAGTTACTCTGTGTAACAACAAAAACATGTCATTGTGCCACCATTAATAATTTATAGTTCAAGATATAAATAGCACTTTTTTTTAAATGTATCATCTACTACCTTCACAAGCAAGCAGAGAACAGATGGCCATCAGTATTAGAGCAGGTATGTGGTAAGTGAAAAATCGTGCAATAAATTACTATCAGGCAGCTGATCACCACAGTTATGTAATGACATTAGTATGAGATGGTTGGCCTGCTGCCAACTCATTACAGTCAGTCACACTCTGTTCAGCAGTCTAGAAAGAAGAAGCTGTTTACACTGATGACATGTAAAGGGCTTTCTCTCACTGTGTACTTCACAGTCAGCCGATTGGAATGCAAGGGAAAGCTTCGGAAATACCTTCCTGAGAGTTACACAATTGTTTGTCCATTAAATATGAAGTTACAGCCTCTAGTCAGTTAGCTTGGCAGGTAGGGAACCTGAAGTCCTGCAGGGCCATTGCATCAGTGCTCTTAGTTATCCACTGTGATGCTTAAAATCTTGTGAATGCAAAGACTTATGTGGGAATGGGCAGTCTTTAAAGATGTAAGTGTCGTGCCCTCTCTTCTCACCCCACTGAAGCAGCTGTTGCTTTTCAAAGCTTTAGTGACCCCTCTAGACAGCATCCAGGTGTAAAGCGGAAGAATCCCAAGTACATGTTTCAATACTGATGCTTTTTAGGTCATGTTTACATATGTAATGTCTTTGTGATGTAGCTGTGGCCACCCTCATGGCTGTTTCTCTAAAGCTCTTTGTAGAGAGGACTGGGGATTTTGCACATGACTAAAGAAAGCATTTTTTTTTTGTTGACTTTAGTGGAATATTTGCTTGGGGCAAAAAAAAAATCCCTGGTGGGCACATTGTCTTTCTAAGAGATGCAGATTATTCAGCGAAAGCAGAACACATGAAAGGAATGAAAGAGTCTTTCCTGATGAGCTTTTAGCATTCTGTCATATAGGAGTGCACTTACCACTCAAGTTCTGCACACCACCACCATATCAGGATCCTCTGTTACTTTGCAAAGGCATTTCCAATTAGACTGCTGAGCTCTATCTAAGGCTTGTGGAATTATATGCTGATATGTTGGAGACTGTTAACATTTTGCCCAAAACATTTGATAATTAGGAAAAATTCCCTGCATTCCCTTACCAAGCCAGTGCATATAGCACATGCAGTAGGAAAACAATCAGTTGCTAGAGGCAGTGTTTGCTAATCTTGTATGAAAATAGCAGTATCATCAGCAAAGAAGAAGTTTCTTAGAGAGACTGCTCACTCCATGGTTTTTGGCTTCAACCTTGACTGTTTGAACAGTTATCTGTGGGATTCTGTATGGATGTAGATGCCTGCAACATTCCATATGAAGGTGGGCTATGTAAATAGCTTTGTTTTACTTTGATGTGGATATCAAATGTCTCAGGGATAGATTCATCATAGGCTGAAGTCCTCTTCATGTTATCATGGAAGGACTTCACAAAACTCGTGACTCTTGAGTGGCTTTTCTCAACGATCATGAACAGACTAGCCCTGCACACTAAGTTGAAGTCTGTGAGATCTTTGCAGAAAGAGTTCTCTCCAGATTCTCTGATTTTTTTTGGATAATATTATGTACTATAGATGAGGGCCTTTTGCCAGTTATCTTCATTAGTTGCAACATGTTCCTCCAGCTGTTTCTTTTTAGTACTGCTTACTTTTCCAGGCTTTTGTTGCCCTTGTCCCAACTTTTTTGAGACATGTTGCTGCCATCAAATTCAAGATGTGCTAGTATATTTCATGAATTAATAAAATGTCTCACTTTTAACATTTGATATGTTTTATGCTGTTTTGTGAATAAAATCTTGTTTTTTTTAAATTTTACTTTACACTGCATCCCAGTGAAGTTTGGCATTGGGGTTGTAATTTGGATAGTAGACATCAAGGGTATAAAATGGCACTCTGTTTCTTCAGTTGATGGCTCTGTGCTGACATTTAATTTTTTTACTGTTATTAGTACTGTATGGAGACCCATTTTATTTTCTCAAATGTTCAACCAGATTTCCCCAAAGTACTGGATAATCTACTCAAAACCTGCAAAATAATGGGTATTTTTTGGGTTTTTTTAGACAGTAGTACCCAGCTTTGTTGCATGATGACTTTGCTTTGGTTTGAGAGAAGAGGTGTGGCAAAGGTTCAAATGTGTAACCAAGTCCTACTGGCACCACTGCAGTCCATGCATGTGGTATGTTTTCAAGGGCTTATTTAGGTCATAAAAAGATTGATAGTTTAAATGTTTGTAGTCTGCTTTGACCAAGATGATGACAGATAAAGTAGTGAAAATATATATAGCTGCATATATATAATTCCTGATTTAGTTTCCTAAAAGAGCAAAGTCTTAATACTGCATGCCAACAGAAGGTGTAAAATACTTTTCCATCCTCCTTTGTTTATAAAAGACACTGACGCTCCTCTCTTTTTTCCATGTCAGTGCATTCTGGCTAAATTCTTATGTGGCACAATAGCTCTTTGTTTCCCTTCATGCGGTTAAAAAAACTATACAGTTCCTCTAACTCATGCTGTAGTCCACCACACACACAAGCCATAAAGGCTCTTTTTGCACATATCCTCTACATCATGCTCATCCCACTTTAAGCATATTTCTTCCTCCTGTGTGTGTTGGCTGATGTTAATCTAATGTGACACTGGCCTTTCCCTCTCCTGCTGCACTGGGGGAGCGTGTGCACACAGATTTAGAAAAAAAGGAAATGAGACAGAAGATTAAAGACAGAAAAAAATAAATTAAAGTTTAGAGAAGGAACAACAATAATATGTGAAGGGAAAAGTAATTCAGCAAGAAGAAAGACAGATTGGAGACTTCCTACAACATCATCAAGAGACAAAAACTAGCAGCAGTAGCACCATCATGAGCAATTATCAGCACGTGCAAATAAAATGTTCATACTTACACATTAATGATGTGAAGATCCCATCTGTTCTCCTCTCTTTCCTTCTTTACTCTGGTCTTCTCTTTTCTCCTCCTCTCTGTACTCCTCTACTCTGCGCTCTACTCTCTCCTCCCCTTTCCTCTCCTCTCCTATTATCTCCACTCTTCTCTTAGCCTTTCCCTGAAAGAATACCAAAAGAAGTCTAACAGTACAATTATGTGTATAAATCTTCTCTGCCCTCCCACAGTTGTCAGACAGGCCCACAAGCCTCCGTCTCCTCTTCACTTTCTTATGTAGATACAAATTAAAAATGTCAGTCATTCTCCTTTCATGCCCTGACTTCTTCTTTCTTTAATACAAAAGCAGCAGGAGGAGAAGGTACATTGCTCCGACTGTTTTCCAGAGTGCAGTTTTCCATTATTCCATTTTAGGTTTCCATTCAGAGAAACATAGGTCAGCTCCTCAGGGCAGAAATGTGACATGAGAGACCCCGACAGGTCAGCCAAATCTCTCTCCTCTTTCTCGCTTTCTCTCTGCCAAATGTCTGCATCCCCTTCTCTCTGACTCTGTTGGTTTTTCTCTTTCTCTCAACAATGCACAGTCACACACATGTATAGTTGTAAATGAAGACTCGCTGCCTCTCCTCTCTTGCTCTCTGTCTTTCATACAGAGCATCCAGCAGGAGGGAGGAGAGAGAAAGACAGGGGAGATGAGAAAGGGAGGGACAGCAGGACAGGAAAGCAAGCAGAATACATTTTGCAAATAAACACAATAATAGTTCATTTGTTAAGTGAAAAAACCTTCAGTATTTAAATTTACCACATGAAATTTCAGAATATCACATCTGCCCGGACCCTGTGAATTTAAATAGTTTCTGACATGAAAGAATTATTATATTAACAGACATCCATAAATCAGTAAAACAGATGTAAGATAAGAACTCAAACTGAGCAGCAAACCTTTTTATATGGAGAGAGATGACAGTGAGTGGCAGTGACAGGGTTGTGGTGTGAACGTGGATTGCATTCAACTGTGAATTCACCTCCTTTCTGCATGCTCACACACTATATATTATTATTTATACATGTGGGTACATGCTTGACTGAATTTATGGTAATGCAGAATTGATATTTTAGTTCCAAATCAACACTTTTCTAAAAAAACAATTTTATATCAGATTATGAAAATTTAATTAGGCAACCTGTCATGTTGACAGATTATTTTTGTGCTGATGTTATGCAACAGAAAAGCCTGAAAAACCTTCCTGTCTCTCTGTTTGGGTGCTGACAGAGTTATCCAGGGTAACAGCACTCAACAGGTATGTGAGAAAAAAACATGCATAGGTATCCTTGGTAAAACTTTGCTTTTAGTTGGAATGTAGGTTACTATTGGTCCTGTTAGCTCTGGATATAAAACAGAAAACAACATCATGGACTAACTGGGTTTTGCGTTTTTCTAAAAGGTGCAAAACTTCCCATCTGAGCTGCTCCTAACTAGCAGCTGAGTCTAAACAATAAAGCCCAAATAAGTGAAGTAAGGGCTCTGAGGTAGTTCAGGCAGACTACTCTAGCAAGCAGCTATACATTTATATGACACTCATCTCACTGCAGCACTTGTCCTACACACCCTTTAAATCAGAGTTGTACTTAAGCTGTCAGTACTCTGTTCATTCTTTTGCTGCATGTCTGTGCACACATGGCTTCAAGGCTTACACCCAGACGGGTTCTCCAAGACGTGGTTACCATTGTTGAAAAGACACATTTTAACCCAAACATGACTATTTTCTAAATCTAATTAAGTAGTTTTGTTGCCCTAAACTAACCAAACAAAAAATAAAAAAAGAAAAAAGAAAAGAAAAGGTCCAGAAGGCAAAGTTCTATCGCTAGCTGAGAGGTCAGAAGGTCATATTCTTTTCTGTTGTGGATGCACAACAGGCTGTTTATGCTGTTTATTGTAGTCCTTGCACCAGAAAGGATGTTACTACTAGAAATCTGAAGGTGTGCTAGTGGTCCTGTGAGGCTCCACCCATGGTTACAGGAGCTAAATGCTGACCAAAGGCTGTATATATAAGGTGAATATAGCTTACGGATCCAAAAATTGAAGCTTGCATCTTTTGCCGCTTGTCTGTGTCTGAGCCATGGTGTACAGTCTTGGCGTGTCCTGGGTCTGCCCCAGGGCTGCTTCCCAGTTGGCTATGCCTGAAATATCTTACCTAGGACATGTACATGAGGCATCCTAGTCAGATGCCTAAACCACCTCCACTTCCTCTACCTAGCCCCACTTGGAACTCTGTTTGGAACTCTGGCTGGATCTAATTGGATTTCCCTCACTCTGGAAAAAAATGGACATCCAGGAGCCTTCCTCTAACCCAGACCTCTGGTTTAAACAGACTGTGAGAGAGAGCCTATCTATCCCCACCGCCCATACCTGTACAGCACCTGATACCCCCCCCCAACACTTTATATAGTTTATCGCTCATCACCTTGTGTATGTTTGAACTGTGCGCCGCATCCTGAGTCCTTCCTTTCGGGCAAAACCATGACGATATGCTGGGTTTGATTTATGCCAAATATGGTTCTGTGCATTATGGCCTAACATCACTACTTCGGTGGTTCCAGAAGCCTTGCGTTTTGTTCAAATGAAACTTTGCAAACCTAAGCTGTGCTGCTATGTTCTTTTATGAGAGAAGAGGCTTCACTTGGCAGCCCTCCCAAAGACGTCATACTTGTTCGGTCTTTTGTTCACAGTACTGTCATGAACTTTACCATTTAGCATCCTAACTGAGGCCTGTAGAGTCTGAGAAATAGACTTTTTCCAGTTTCTCTGATCATTGCACAGTCTGACTTTGGGGTGAGTTTTCTAGCAAATTATTGTGACATTATGTTAACATACACCTGAATGTTCCAGACCAGCAAACTGCCAAAATTTCTGCTTTTATAGAGTTGGTCACACTAGCTGATGATCAATTCATAAAATGCATTTGAGTAGCAGCACCTTGCCCTCTTAATTCCAGTAGCAGTAAGGGTGTACTTAGTTTTTTGCTTTCTTTTCACAGGACTGTATAACAATTGGTACAACTGTCCATTCACCTCTGTTAAAGGCCTTTACTTTGTAGTTGCAGAGCTGATAGACTCTTTTATTTTTTACATTTAGTAGGCTTTCTTCTGTTATTGATTTGAGAGCTGAGATGAAATAAGGCACATTTATGTTTCTCCACTTTTCCAGTTAGTTTCTCAGTTTTACATTTGGTATAACTGTGTTTTTTGTGTGAAATAACCTTTGATACAAGCAATATTTTTAAGTGAAAATTATAACTTAAAGGAGTATCTTCATCCATGTGTGGATAAAGATGGTAATGGAATTCATGCTTGTGCAATTTCTCATTTATTGAGGTTCACAAAAGAAGACCAATAATGTGGCCCCAGGTGTTCAGTGGGATATGAAATTGTGGCCTCCACTCCCTTTCTACATCTGTTGTAACATTTTCACATCTCAGTGAATCAACACCCTCATGTTTCTGTAATTCAGTAATGACTTGTTTATACAAAACTTAATATTACCCACAAGAGTTGTGATATTGGATGTGTTCAGTCTACACATTCTAAAATCTCAGCACATTTAAGCTCATCTCCCCTAACGAACTGCACAGTTACTAGAGAGAAAACATTAGATGTCTTCATTGTGCCAGTGCTGTATATGTAACAGAATTAAGGAGACATTAATAAGACATATCCACAGCAGATATTAATAAGGCCAACCTTCTCCCATTTGTTTGCGTTATAAAATAAAGTCTAAACATTGTTCTACATACAGAATACACAACACATGAACCACTTATCATCCATAATGTATGTTTTTCTGCACCTCCTGCTCAGGGTGCTGAAATATTAACTCTCTTAACTCTGTGCAGTGTTTTCTGTGAGGAATTATTGTCAGTCATCTCTGAAATAGCGAGGGACAGGTCTTGTGAGTTTCAGATGCTGAGTGGGAACTGTTGGGCTCTCACCGCACTACAGTTTTTTGCTCCACTGGTATTTCACTTCATTATTTAAGAAGCTTCAGGGGTGGATTTTCAGGTCAGTGTGGGCATTCTCATCTCAGCGTCAGCAAAATAAAACAGAATGGCTTCATTATGGATGAATGTAGTGCATATTTATTAATAGATATAAACTCCAGTCAAATTTATTCATACTGAGCTAAAGAGGTCCCAGGATTCTTGTGTGTTTGCTTTTGGTTAACCCATACATGTTCTGCGGTCTGAGGAATTTAACCTTAAACCCAGTGATAGTTGGAGGATGTAATTCTGTAAAAACGGGTCACAAATCTGTACTTTCATTTTCACAAATGGCTAAGCAATTTCATAAAACAGCTGGCTGCTGTAGCTTTTAGCAACCTTTCTCAAGCAACGGTAAAGGGTGCATTTGTTGGGAACTATTTTCAGCTGTGAATAAATACACATTTGATCAGGTTGAGAGGAGCTATAGCAACAGGATAATTCTATCTGCAACAGAATAAAAAATAAACAGTCCCATATTTTATTTGAAGAAATTACAGTCTCACCCAGTGCTCCAGTAATGTGTTTAGAAACATTTTGGGCAACAGTGGAGGTCTGTGGCCCACCTTAATATCACATTTAGCTTATTTCACTGTCAATACACGATATTTGTTGATGTTTGCCTATTGCTCATTTAATTCACTTACAAATATTAAAACTTTTTGATAAATCCAATATGATGACTGCAAAAACGGTATGCATCTGTTTCAGACTTTCCACCTTATTACGACAAACACACACAAAATATTTATGCAGGACAAACACAATAGTTCACCATCAGCTCAACATCGACAGTTTTAGATGAGATTTTTTAATTAGCTGTGATTGATGACAAGTTTTATGAAGCATAAGGTGAAGATGACCTGTGCTAATTTTGCTGAAGATTTTATTTGACCTTTATTTAACCAGGATAATATGACTCTTGAGATTATAATCTTTTTTCTAAGACCATCCTGGTCAAGACAGGACACACAGATGAATACACGCAGCAAAAGAAATTGGATAAGAAATGTATCCGATGCACAAGATTTTTTAATTTTTAATCTTTTTAATGTCCAGGAACAGATCTGGCTGACTCTACTTTTCCCTTGATGTGGACTTTCTCTTTTACTCTCTTGTCTCTTTGTTGCTTCAGGGCACCTTTACTCAGTGTAGGTTGTTGGCCAGAACACAGATCCCTCATTATTTCAGTGTTTTCTTTGTGAATGTATTTGTGTGTGTGTGTGTGCATTACATAAGACAGCTGTTCATGTGGTGATAATCAAATCATTCCCATGACTAAGTCAAGTGGAACTGAGGGCCTCTCAGACTCATCCTGCATGCACGTCACTCTGATCTTCCATACCCTCTTTCTGTGTCTCTGTATGTGTTTTTTCTCTCGTCTCTGTTTTTCTCCTCCCACCTCTAAACTGCACTTTTCTTTTGCACTTTGTCTCATGCACTCTCCTTCTGTCTACCTGTTTCCTCCTGGCTCTTCTTTTGTGTTTTCTGTTTCTGTCTGCCTCTGCATATATACAGTAACCTTTTCTGCACAGAAAAATACTGCATGTGTGGATCTTGGCATGAAAATAATAATAACAGAATTTGTGACATATACTGTAAGTCCTTTTAGCTCGGTTTTTGGTCCCTTAATGAAATAAGTGTTTTTAGCTACTGGCGTGAAACAATGTTTTTCAGCTTGTGAGTGCATATTTGCCATTTATTACATTTGTTGGGTTTATAACAGCTTTTTTGCCCAAAATAGCAAAGATGATAAGAGTAAACCTAAAGAATTGGTGCACTGAGCTGAAGAGGTTGGTTTTGGCTTTGTGCTGTACTATACGGACAAAGGTATTAGGCCACTTACACATTACACCTTTAGGGGCTTTTTGCAGCTATAACAGCTTCCACTCTTCTGGGAAGGCTTTCTATAAGATTTTGAAGTGTGTCTGGGGGATTTTTTGCTCATTCATTCAGTAGACCATCTGTGATGTCAAACGGTGATGTTTTACAAGAGGGCCTGGCTCACTATCGCTGTTCTAGTTCATCCCAAAGGGGGTTGAGGTCAGGGCTCTTTGCAGACCAGTTAAGTTCATCCACACCAAACTCATCCAACTATGGCTTCATGGACCTTTCTTTGTGCACTGGGACACAGTCATGCAGGAACAGACAAAGGCCATCCCCAGACTGTTCCCAGAAAGCTGGAAACATAGAACTGTTCAAAATGTCTTGGTAAGCTTTGGTAATACCAAAATTTTCAGTTGGAAGAATGCATTCAGACAGATAGATCTCATTAACCAAACTCAGACTTGTTCATCAGACTGCCAGATAGAGAAGCAAGATTCATCACTCCACAGAACATGTTTCTACTGTCCCAGAGTCTAGTCGTAGCGTACTTTACACCACTTGGTGGTTGGTCCACCCTTTACAGCTATAAGAGCTTCCACTCTTCTGGGAAGGCTTTCTATAAGATTTCGGAGTGTGTCTGTGGGAATTTTTGCTCATTCATCCAGAATGCATTTGTGAGCTCAGACACTGATGTTGGACAAGAGGGCCTGGCTCGCAATTTACATTCTAGTTCATCTTAAAGGAGTTTGATGGCGTTGAGGTCAGGGCTATGCACAGGCCAGTCAAGTTCCTTCATAGAAAACTCATCCAACTATGGCTTTATGGTTCTTGCTTTGTGGACTGGGGTACAGTCATGCTGGAACAGAAAAGGGCTTTCTCCAAACTTTCCCCACAAAGTTGGAGACCTATAAATTGTCCAAAATGTCTTGGTAAGTTGAAGCATTAAGATTTTCCTTCACTGGAACTAAGAGGCCCTGGCCAACCCCAGAAAAACAACCCAGTAACACTGTTACACCTTCACCAAATTTTACAGCTGGCACAATGCAGTCAGGCACGTAACTCCTCGCATTTGCCAAAATCCATCCAACTGCCAGATAAAGACATATGATTCCTCTCTCTGCAGTTCATGCTTCAGCTGTTCCAGACTCCAGTGGCAGCATGCTATACACCACTCCAACCAACATGTGGCATTGTGCTTGGTGGTGTAAGGCTTGCATGAAGCTGTACAACCATGGAAACCATGCCATGAAGCACGCGGCACACAGTTTTTGTGCAACTATTAATGCCAGAGGTTTAGAACTTTGTAGTTATTGAGTCAGCAGAGCATTGTTGATTTTAATGCACTATGTGATGAAACGAGAACAAAGTGGAGATATTTAGCCCCAATGCATAGCACCACATTAGGTGAAAACCAAACACAATCAGTGCAAACATGGTATACAAACTGCCAAGCACAGTGGTGGAGAGGTGATGATTTGGGCTTGTTTTGGAACCACAGGACCTGGACACCTTGTAGTCATTGAGTCAATCTTGAACTCATCTATATACCAAAGTATTCTAGAACCAAATGTGAGGCTATCTGTCAGATATCTAAAGCTTGACTGAAATTGGGTTACGCAACAGGACAATGACCCCAGCAAATCTACAATAGAATGACGAAAAAGAAAAGAATCAAGGTGTTGCAATAACCCGGTCAAAGTCCAGAAGCTCACTATAATGCTGTTGTGGGAATATAAGAGAGCTGTGAATAAATGAATGCCCTCAAACTTCAATGGACTGACACTTTATAAAGGAGAATGGACCAAAATTCCTCCACAATGATGTGAGAGACTAATAAAGTCATACAGAAAATGATTACTTCAAGTTATTGCTGCTAAATATGGTTCTACAAGCTACTGAATCTTGGGGTGTACTTAGTAATGTGTCCAGATTCTGTTGATGTGGAAGAGTGAAAAAACATCACAAGTATGTGGAGGAGATAAAAAACAAAGGCTGAGTTAAATGTTGGGTACAGTTTTAGAACCCATGGGTGTTGCGGGTTGATCCTATTGTAAGATGATCTCTAGATTTTTTCTTGTAATGAGTGACTTTTTAATTAAAATTTGCTATGAGACTTGTTTTCATGAAAAAAACAGACAATTTAAATTTTACACGTGGTTCCCTTCACTAAATGCTAACATTTGAAAGCTGAGGCCGATGGTGCAACCTTTTTTCATATGCTTGATTAAGACAAGTACAACAGTGCTTCAGCTACATCTGTGACACATTTTTTAAAACATATAAATGACTTTAGACACCATCAGTTATATCATCACATCCCCACTGCAATAAATCCATTAGTGCCACTGTAGCACTCTGCCACAGAGTCACGCAGCTGTGGGTGTTGCTGTCAACTTTTCACGGAGCCACTCAGTGTGGTTACATAATGATTGCTGCTCCTGTGGCCCCAGAGCCAGTGGAGGGTGAAGGAGGACTTAATGAGAGCTATTGGTGCGCACTGGCAACTATGGGCTGAACTCCGTGGCCGGACACCAGGAAAACTAAGAGTTAAATACTCAAAAATAGACATTTTACTTATTAAAACATGCAGTTTGCTGGAATTTATTCTCAAATTGTATGTGGTTTTATGATCTCTGTAGCATTTATTGTAATTTAGTAAATATTATAGAAGCACATGATTAGACCAAATAACAGTATTTAAAACAGCATAGTGGTGACGTGGTTATTTAAACACATATGCAGAAGCAGTGTGTTTCCAGCAGCAATAGCTGGGCCCTTAGTCCTGTACGCATTGCTGTGGGAGGATATGCACAAAATACTAAATTTCCACTTTAGTCAGCTAATAATTTGACAGTTGTTTCACTTTTAATGTCTTTAATTTGCTTTAAGAAACCCTGATACAAAGAGTGCCACATAGAGGCCAAAGTGAGAACAAATAGCAGGTTACAGAATCCAGGCCGATAAGCTGTGAACAGGGAAATTAGAGAAGTTATGAAGTCAGCAGTCAGTGCAGGAGGCTGAGGAAAATAAAAAGTAAAATAAGCTTTAGACCCCTACACATACAAAGAAGGTAGTCCAGTCTCACATCTTCCACAAATTCACAAAACATAAGTTAATACAAGACTTAAAAACAAACCTCCTGATTCAAAAAGACAAATCAAGAGAATAGAAGAGCACAAAACAGCAAGCCTAAGAAAATGACATGTAACTTACAGCAAAACCTAAAGCTCTTTTCACACATGCACTGCTGCCCTGAACTTTTCTAGACATCACCAAACAGAGGTGAACAAAGAATTCAGTCAGATCCGACATTAACCAGTCTTAAATCTTACTACTCCCAAAAAAAACATTTTTTTAAAAAATCTGTGATGTCAGATTGTGCCAACTATAGCTTCTGAACCAGAGCATTTTCCAGTTATTCTGATGAGTCTGAAGTGAACCATTTCCTGCCACGCACTACATGTAAGAAAGGAAAACTGTGGAAAATATCCTAATCTGATTCTCCCAAATCAGGCAGATGTTCATGTGTGGAAAGTCTTAAGATGCTGAACCAGCTTTTGAACTGCATCAACACATTTTAACAGCTGATGTCCCACAAAACAAACCCAGTGATTACCAACTGATTCTTTACGATGACACAGAAAGGCGCTTCAAACTTTGGATAGTCACACGCATAAATTAAAAAATAAATACAAAACATTTTGTTTAAATGTAGAGTTAGAAAATAAACTGGACACAGAATAAGAGTAAAATCAAGGAAGGAAACACCAAATATACAGCTTTTACACCCTATTTGCAGATATTTATAAGGTTCAACTTTTTGAGGCAACAAACTGACAATATTGCTGTTAAGTGGGCAGGAACTGGAGGGCAACAGTTAAAATGTGTCTGGCAGTTTGAAAACATAAAAACCAAAAACACGAATCAGAAAATTCTGTTTGTATTACCTCAAAAAGTTTAACATCGTTGAAATCATCTGCACCAAAATGCAACACAGGGGAATTCAATCAAAAACAGCTGTTTTCATTTTAATCGTCTTAAACTCAACTGAAATTT
The DNA here is from genome assembly GCA_015106775.1 of Etroplus canarensis. Classification (NCBI taxonomy): domain Eukaryota; kingdom Metazoa; phylum Chordata; class Actinopteri; order Cichliformes; family Cichlidae; genus Etroplus; species Etroplus canarensis. Next base: position 103,326 of record VUQH01090646.1, read on the forward strand.
CTTGGCCCAAGCTGATTTCACACACTACAAAACAAAGCAAAGAAGAAGACGACAACAGTCAAACCCAGCTTCATCCCAATGAAAGAGCAAAAAAAAAAAAAAAAAAATGAAAAAAAATTTTTTTAAAAAACAAAAAGCATACA